>JAXIVD010011371.1:0-11484 GCA_036785275.1 Cancer borealis
GGTGCTCAAGTTTGTTTACACTCGTTGCTTTCCTTTGACTTTCTTCCTGTACTTATACAATTTACAAAACTTTGTTTTGTTCTTTCACTATAGTTATTATCAATTGCCACCATGAGTTTCTGCAGCTCTTTGGCAAAACACAATTGACAAGTTTCTTTAAGTTACAGGTTTACACTCTTGGCCCCTTCATGTTCTTGCTACACTGCCATTTCTGACTGGGCTGAAGACAGTGGTGGAAAGTTGATGCATACCTCACCCCCCACCACCCACTCACACAAGTACACTTCTCACATCACATGATTCTTACCACATATCAGAGAAAAACATACAATTCTGACCAACAAGGTATTCAATTGAGTCTGAGACATACCTGTTATAAAAATCACATATTTTTGTTTGTTGACTGAACTAATACATCATCTCTTGTATGCTTTCATGAAAATTGCATGTAACGAAAAGAAAAATGTATTCACTTCAGCCAACACACAATATACATTTATAGTTAAGAATCCTTGTGAGTCAAAATAATATCAGTTTCCTTTACAATAAGAAACATTTTCAGAAAACATCTGATGCAATGGAGTCCTTTCAGACCCATCACATGTGGTCGATCATGGTGATTTTGTTCACAAATGTCACAACACTGCACAAAGGGTGTAGCCTCCTGCTCTCCCCTTGCAATGTGGAGGGAAGGCTGTGAATTACCAGGCAATGCACTCCATCTCCAGGACACAGGAGATGCCTCTCGGTGTGTGGTATTATTACTGCCACATCAAGCTGCTAACCCTTTGTAACCACCACCACCACTTTGCAGACCTCACACCCCACCAGTCACAGCATTAAGGAACACACTACTTTCCTCAGTCTCACACTTTCACCTCATGTATATGTAAAATGACGAAGTAATCCGGTGTTCTACTTATTCAGTCTAAACCTCAGTACAAATTTGAAAAAATGCCACTGCTGGTATGTGTTAGAATTGTAATGTATGTAAGCTCAAAGATACATACATATTCTTATAAATTTGCCTTATATCCCATTACAAGGGACAAGGCATTTAGGGTTCAGTGAGGCTTTACTCTTCCCTCACCTTCTGTATCCTATCTTTTAAGACCCTTCACTCTTTTGTAGTCTTTTACGATCCACAGGGAATATACCACCACAGGGCTGCTCAAAGTCTGTCCACTCCCTATGAAGTGGAAATATCACTTAATACAAAAGATGCAGTCATCCAGCATTACATCTGAATACTTAATCAATATATATGGCAGTTACTTCAACAGGTTCATGACTGCATCCTTGATATGAGACAACACAGGTGGTTTTATCAAGGCTGTGCGATGAAGCAGACTTGGAAGCTGTAAACATCCGTCAACTGAATCACTATCAATGGAAACAAAATATCCATACACTGAGATGAGTAGCAAGTGACAAGTAGTGTCCCTGCACACCAAACATTGACACACATATTAGCTACATCAATGACCCATGTTGCGTCAATGGTATGTGGGCAATGCAATGAAGGTTACCCTGGGTCATATATTGTCTCAGTAGATGCCTTCACTCCACCCAAACATTTATTGGTTCCCTCACTCCTGGTAACTTTGCTCAATGCTTTAGCCACCTCCCTATCAACAAACACCTACTGGAAATCCTCACTATACTGGTAGGTATGGACAGTGAAATCTTGACTTACGAGTTTAATTCGTTCCATGACCGAGCTCGTAACTCAATTTGCTCGTATATCAAATCAATTTTCCCCATTGAAATTAATTGAAATGCCATTAATCTGTTCCAGCCCCCAAAATACCACCCAATTTTTTGTTACGTGTTTTTAAATAAGAAAAATGTATTTATAAATAACAAATATTGTATAAAAACATAATAAAAGATAATGTAAAGCAAATCAGCATGAATGGCTCGTGCCTTCTCGCAGGTGATACCCTCCGTCACGGTATCTCCCGCAAGCTCCTTCTCCCTCACCCACATCAATAGCATATTTTCCATCTTTTCATGGACAGAGGTCCGGAGCTTAGAAATTATTTTAACGCTCTTGGCTGGTGTTATAGCCTTTATTGACTCCTGCTTCAATATGGTACATATCGTAGAAGTACTGCGCTCGTATTGCCTCGCCAAGTCGATTACTGGCACACCTTGCTCGTGTTTTTCTATGATTTCACGCTTTATTTCGATAGACATCATCCTTTTCTTCTTTGCACCGCTGTCCTTTCCTCTCACTTTCTTAGCACCCATGGTTACAAACAAGAAATTTGGTAAAATAAATGCACAAAAGCACAGAACGCGAGCACAACAGAGATCCTTAAGCGGCGAGGTAAACACAAGCAGAGAACGAATTTTGTACGGGAGAGCTGAGCGGGCGTATGGCTGCATTTACTAAGACAATACTGCACGCTCCGTATTGCTCGGTGACAAGATTAGAGGTTTGTAATATTTTGTTTAATTATAATGAATAAGCATTTCATGGTAACAAACTATAATATTTTATATGTTGGCACTAAGCTCCTGTAGGTTTGCTACTGTAGCGTGCAGTATTGTCTAGTGAACGCAGTCCTGAACATGACTCATACCTCAAATTTTGGCTCGCAATTCAAAGCAAAAAATTGACCGAGTGACGGCTCGTGTCTCAAAAAACTCGTATGTTGGGGCACTCGTAAGTCAAGGTTCCACTGTACATGTGTGCGAGTGTATGTGTGTTCAGCAGCTATTAGGCAGCAGGTATTTGGTACTCAAACAGACTATCCCTTCATGAGATCACCTGTGTGTTTGTAAGTGTGTGTGTGCCTGCACCACCTACCTACACACACTATAATAGTAACTGAAAGTGGAGGTGGAGGTGGTGAGCCTTGAAAGCACATTACAGCCTGATGAGTGAGTGCTGGCTGATCCATGCATCACTCGCCCTTATATCACAGATGCTGGTGCGGCTGTGGGTGTGGGTGGATGTAGGGTGTGTTCAGGATGGAGATGGCGGGTGTGGGCAGCGGGAGAGGTGTACGGTGATGAGTGGTAAGGCAGGTGTGTTTAGGGGAGACTCAGGTGAGTAAACTTTGGACTTGAGCTTTTTCCTCTTCCTCCTCTTCTTCGGGTGGGTCTTCTGGAGAGCCGAGGCTTCTGCTGCTGCTGCTGCTGCTCGCTGTGCTTGCAGTGGTGCTGGGTTCCTGCTCGTCCCTTGGTGCTGAGCCTGTTGGCCAGACACACTGTCACCTATCTATCTCTCTCACTCGTTTTCTCTCTCACTCGTTTTCTCTCTCTCTCTCTCTCTCTCTCTCTCTCTCTCTCTCTCTCTCTCTCTCTCTCTCTCTCTTGTTCTCTCTCTCTCTCTCTCTCTCTCTCTCTCTCTCTCTCTCTCTCTCTCTCTCTCTCTCTCTCTCTCTCTCTCTCTCTCTCTCTCTCTCTCTCTCTCTCTCTCTCTCTCTCTCTCTCTCTCTCTCTCTCTCTCTCTCTCTCTCTCTCTCTCTCTCTCTCTCTCTCTCTTGTTCTCTCTCTCTCTCTCTGTATTACAAATGGAAAGCCTAACCCTTATGTACTACCATACTTTCATTACAAAGTCAGTGTAATTTCCAGGCACAGTGAGCGACTCAACGGTCTTCCCTGACTTTACCACAGGCAGCGTGAGGCGCAGTGAAAGATATAGAACAGGTTACCACACTCCCAGGTTTGCCAAAGATGGCTAACTATTTATCAATCCTCCTGAGATATGGGTGTTAAGGTTATGTGCATAATTAACCTTGTCTTTCCTTCACTAGTTTTTATAGCAAACATCAAACTCAATGGCTGTGGGTTTGTAATACTCACACAGCTGGGAAGACAGTTGTGTCACTCAATGTACACAATTAAGTGCAGGAGATTGAAGGCAAAGCAATAGTTAATTGTCTTAGAGTTAACAAGCTCTTCAAGGTTCATCCTTGTACTGCTGTCTAGATAACTTGATGGGTAAGTCCCACTCCCTGCCTTGCCTTGCCTTGATGATGTGTACAGTTGATGTGGAGAATAAGCCTGTCTGCCAGTCAGTGGATGGTGGGAGCAGTACTTACACATCAAGGTTATCTCAACAGGCTATGTTCATATCATTCATATAAGGCAAGATGCAACAGATGGAAACATGCAGTGATGGAAGCTATACAATGCAATATAAACTCATCAAACATTCATGCAGTGCATAATAATATTGCCAAAGGAAGCATTGCATATTAAAGGTGTCATTTGAGAAAAAAAAAAAAAAATAAATAAATAAATAAATAAATAAATAAATAAATAAATAAATTAATTAATAAATAAATAAATTAATAAATTAAAAAAAAAAAAAAAAAAATATATATATATATATATATATATATATATATATATATATATATATATATATATATATATATATATATATATATCCACAATAAAAATTAATCAGTGTTCACATAAACCAAAAAATAAGTTACTTAGATTATATAATTACAAGACTTTAAATGTAGAAGCATTGCAGAAAAAATAGTGAAAAAATCAAACCATTATAATTTGTATTCCCCATAACACAATAGATGGTAAGTCAAAGTAAGGATATCAATCAGTATAATAAACACATTAAAATAAGACAGAGTTATGGAAGCCAATAGTTATGCACCAAGCAACATGCTGATAAACTCCACTTGGCCTGTGCAGTTCACTTATAACTGGGCAAGTATTGTTCCCGCCCCGTGTCTGCCATGCCCAGACACACCCCAAACCAAACACTGATTCACCCTCATGCCTTAGTCTGGATCAGTGTCTCAGTGCTTCAAAACCTTACACAATAGACCAAATAAGAATCAGGAGTAATAATGTATTTTGAGCTCCAAGTTCAACCCAGGAGACTCAACAGGCACCCACAAGATTCTTAATGATATATTCCCACTTTTACTGCCATTTCCTGCTTCTTGCCAAGTATCAGATTGGAGCATGTAAGTGTCTGTTTGTGTGTCAAGTTAAAAAAAAAAAAGCATTGTGAGGCAGGCGAGTAAATGTGATGTGCGAATTCATGCAAGGAAGATGCAAAGTTAGGCAATATTTGTTAGGTTAGAAAAGGTTAGAAGTGTGACAAATCAATAAGTTCACTTCTGAGGTATAAATCGAACACACACACACACACACACGTACAGATCATACACACACATACAGATCATACACACACATACACAGATCATACACAAAGTTTTAATATTAATGACTATATAAAAGATCCATTACTGGGTGAGAATGTGCAAGGTGTGTGTATTGAAATAGAGATGTGATCCACCCACCTGCTATGATGCGGTCACACCTCGCCTTATCCTCGGTGATGTAGCAGGAGTTCCAGAAGAAGAAAATGGCACCGAGTACATTGACGATGCAACACAGGAACATGGCGTACTGCTTGGACTGTAATGGAAAGGGTCATAGTGATGGTTATAATGTTATACTGACACAATAAATACAACAACAACAACTACTATTATCACCACTTCATACCAGTCTCAAAATCACACACACACACACTAAAAATAATTATAAAAATATTAATTAATTTCAATATTTATCTACTTTTCATTCGACTTGATTTTTACATATCAACTGTAATGTTGGTGACTAGGCAAATAAATCCCATGTAAAACATTATGTACAGTCACGCTCAGAGATGTCGTCATTTACGTATATTTTCATTTAAAAATTAGAATATGGCGACCCAAAAAAGTGGAATGAACTATCCTTTTAGTTTGTCAGGAATGTCACTATTTTTTCAAATTATTACCTTAAATGAACTAAAAATAAATTACAATTGATAATCAAATCTAGTAATTCCAAAACAATCATCTAATCATGATATTTCATTAAGACTTGTCAAAGTATTTTGACATGCATGTTTTCGTCTATGAGAAATTCAGTCAAAAGCAATTCACTTTTATAAGTAAGAGTTATACATGCATAAAACTATGCATTCATGATGATCTTAAATATCCAGCAAAATATAACAAAAAAAAATGTATAAATTGTTTAAACATTCTCTATCAAGAATCATGGTATAAAATCTGCACCCATTGCAAACCTTTCAAATAACTAAGCTACTTCAAATACCATTAATCATTAATTATCATTAATATATCTCTCGAAATACCAGTAATAGGTTATATTGAATATACTGTTTTCAAATAAAAGAAAGAGGCCATTATCTTAATATATCTTCTTCAATAATAGGTTATAACTAACATATCGTCTTTAAATAACAGTAATAGGATATGATTGATATATCTTCAAATAATAACAATAAGCTAAAACTAATAAATTGTTTTTACATACCAGTAACTAATCTATGATTACTGTAGTCATTGAAATTCTAATATTGGTAATTAAGTAAATATAGCTATATCTTCTTTAAATACCATTGTTTTAATACTACTTTTCAGCAATTATTGCATGCTAGTAATGCATGTATGTATAATGTGTTACAATGTGCTAGATCCAGTAGTGAATAGTCTCAATAGTGCAGTTGTCACATGTCACAACAAAACAATATGAATACGGGGACATAACTTCTTAGCGTGACTGTACACTCAGGGCAAACCTTCTCTTACTCCATCACTTAATCACCTTGAAGTCAATGTAGTCTTTATTCGGGTCTGGGATAGGATCCACGAAGAGAACCGTGGTGCTGATGCCTAGGTCCGTGGTGTTGATGCCTATGTCCGTAGTACTGATGCCTAGAGGTGTAGAGGTGGTGAGGTTGAAAGGTGTGAAGGTAGTCATGTTGTATGCTTCAGAGGTGGTGGTGTTACCATTCACTTGAATATAGGGTTTGAACGCATCTGCAACCTGGAGAAAAAACAAGAGTAATATGGAGGTAGAGTGAGAGAAAAAAAATTATGGATGGAGACATGAAAAGAGAAGGAGAAGGATGAAGTTGGGTGTGGAGGTAGTGTGAGGTTGCAGCTGTGAGAATGATAAGAGAACACATGTGATGAAGTTGAAGGTGAAACACGTGATTAAAGTGAATAACAGTACAGAGAAGATATGAATCTTAAGTATAACGAGGGGGGGGGGGGGGGGGGGGAAACACATCACCAAATACTTTCATTAAAATAAACTACATGAATCAACTCTTACATTTATCTCTCTCTCCCATTATTATTATTCCCTTCTAAATTAATCCTATTCCTCTAACATCTTCCTCCCTCCCTGATCCCTTCCCACCTTCACTAACACACTTACAACGCCAATGAGGTAGGGGCTCCCAGCATCACCAAGAGCATGGGAGAACAGGATCTGGAAGGCCTCCGCTGATGACCTCCTGGTAGGAATCACTATGTACTGTAAGGGAAGAGTGAGATGCTGAGTGACTGAAGGGTTAGTATGTATATAAATGGTGACAGTCAGGTGTGTGTGTCTTATGTATATGATAATAATCTATGGTTTTGTGTGATTGATAGCAACTTTAACACATGTGAATGCATTGTGTTGACGTCATTCTGATGTATCTTCCTTCAAATCCATTGTCCGAGAAAGTGGCAAAATAATTCTGATTGCAAGATATATGGCTTCAATTTCCCCTTTGAACTATGCTTACAGTCTACACCAAATTTTGATATAGACTCACAAAAGCACACGCACACGCACACGCACACGCACACGCACACACACACACACACACACACACACACACACACACACACACACACAAACTCACCAGGACAATATCAGACACCACAGCCCAGTTAAGGTTGAGGAACACCTGACCAAAGAACACCACAATGTAGGATCCAACTGTATTCCACTCGGCAAGAATCATGGCACCGAGGATCAGAGGCACCGATGCCAACAAGCCAATGCCACACACCACTGGATCAGCATAAGGCAGCCTGTGGAAAGGAGGTAGAAGGGCCGGAATCAGCAAAGGAGGGAGTGAGAGCATGAGGAAGCAACAAACTGGATGGGAGTGGGAGAGGTTGAACAAGGAAAGAGAGTGTGTTTTGATTGAGAGAGGTGGAGACTCTTCTGCTGCCGTGTCCATCCTCTTGAGCTATCAGAGAATGTGGATTGATTGATAAAACAAAACAGACCAATATATGCTGAGTTTCAAGGAAGAGGATGGCACTGAGTGGGTTTCAGTCATAAAGAAAAGAAATAAATTTAAAACCTAACAATATGCATGGGAGCTCATAGTGAAGTGATCTTCCCTTACTTAAGAAACACCACCACCCACTACACAGGCCACAGATGCAGATGTGGTGCAGCTGATATTACGTACTATATACTACTGTTGCCATACATCAAGTCAATATTATATCTTGTGTCTCTATGTGACTAGTGAAGCCAAATGAAAGTATGTGTGATGTGGTGTAGTGAGTGCAGTCCACCCTCGCCTTGAAGAACTTCCCCTTCTACATGGACCACACTCACAATTTCAGTTCCCCACAAAGTCTCACTGTTCAGGATCTTCTGTTTAATCAGATACGTATTCAGAGGTTTTTTCTTCATGTTACAAGGTATATTGCGACCAAACATCTATTAAAAAAAAAAAATTAAAAAAAACACACACACACACACACACGATGGCCTGTAAAACTGACAAACTTTACATCACGCCTGATACTCACTTGACACGTAGCTTTTGTCCCGCGAAGGAGCCCAGCGGTACACCCAGAAGACCTGCTGACATGGCGATGGCTCCAAACACAAAGGATACACTGCAAAACAGGCCATTGTCACACCTCCACACTTATATTGACATGGCTTCCATCTTCCACTCATCTCATACAGTTACGAACACAAATGGAGATGCAGGATAAAAGTCATCATCTGGTTAGTGGCACCATCTTGATACTCAGTCTTGCAAAATGAGGAACACAGGGCCATCCTTATTCCCTTAGTGCAGTATATTAACATGATAAGCAATGACTCCATCCTCCCTAACCTTCCCCTTTGAGAGTAACAAGTGTAGTGTAATGCATAAGGACTCACTCGTCTTCGTTGGCATTGGGGTGGTCCTGTATCTTGACTCCCAGCTGGGTGAACAGCGGACCCCAGAATGCAAGCGCTCCAGCAACGAAGGTAACACAAGTAAACGCTAGTGTAGAGAGGACAAAGCTCTTGCTGCCGGGACAAAGGTATGGATGATGTGGGATGGGAATGGGTGAGTGCTGCCCGCTAACAATAAGCGCTTATTGATTCACTGACAAGCTGACTTACTCACATCATACTTATTGGACATGATTAAAGCTGGTTCATTAGTAAGGGTTGACTAACTCACTGACTGGAGGAAAGTGAGTTTGTCATGATAAACCTAGTTAAACTGATGATAATTTAAATGTATTTCCATAACAAAGAATGTAATAATAATAATAATAATAATAATAATAATAATAATAATAATAATAACAATAATAATTTTCCAGCATTCAATATAAATACTGTAGTACGTAGGTGATAAGAGAAAGGTATATGAGGTTCAGTAACTAGTAAACCTTCAGATATCACAGACCAATAATGTTCCTTATACCCTTATCTCACAGCATCTTATCTGACAGTAACAAAATCTGAACACAGCCACCTACTATACCAAGAATTCTTCCTAACTGAGATATTCTTGTATAATATTCATCAACATCACCATAATAACTGCTACACTAACCCAGACGAACACTCATTCACAAACCAAATACATAATAATAAACTAATAAAAAAAAATTAAAAAAGATTAAATCAACATATATAAATAATAAAATGAGCACAGCACCTTAACTTACTTTGAAAACAGGTAGAGAAGGTCACTGGAGAAGGAGGTGGCTTGTAGATGCTCTCCGCCCTCGCTGCTGCCTCTCGGTGGGTCATACACAAGGAACAGGATGAGCGCCAAGGCTAACAGACCCATTACAGGAGTCACACGCAGACCCCAACGCCACGCCTCGAAGTCAAGCTCATCCACCTTAGCAATTTTGGTTACCTCCGCCCCGATGATGTACCCCATGCCACTATAACGGGGGGAAAAAATAAGTCTCATTATATTAAGTGTTTCATTCGTCTCACTTTCTACCGGACGATATCAATATTCATGGTGAGTTTTGATGTGTTTTTGAATTAATTGGCGAACCGTTGCTATCGAAGAGGAGAAGGTGAAATACATTTGCACAAGAACATGAAACGTAAGGAACATATGTTTCAACACAGAGAGAGAGAAGATGCAGGGAGGATGCGTCTCTCTCTTCCTTCCTGACTAAACGCTCTCTCACTTTTGCTCTCTCAATGGTATCTTTAATACGAGAGAGAGAGAGAGAGAGAGAGAGAGAGAGAGAGAGAGAGAGAGAGAGAGAGAGAGAGAGAGAGAGAGAGAGAGAGAGAGAGAGAGAGAGAGAGAGAGAGAGAGAGAGAGAGAGAGAGAAATCGTAATTTGTATACGTTTATTTTATATAATTTTGATCGTCAGCCATCACTCTCCCCGAAGGTGCTCAGAGCTCATAGAGACGGTTCTATCGGTAAGGCTGAGACCTCTTACACACACACACACACACACACACACACACACACACACACACACACACACACACACACACACACACATAAACACAAACCACACACACACACACACACACACACACACACACACTCCTTTGCTCAAGGGAGACAGTAATCACTCCCTGGCAGTGAAAAATCCTTAGTGATCTGAGCAAGGTTCGAACCCAAGCCATGTTGGGTGACATGCGGGGACGTCAACCACTGAACCACGGGAGCGGAGCATGTATGTGTGTTACCATTATTACCAATAACATTCTTATTCTTATTATTGTTATCATTAGTATTAATATTACTACCTTTACTACTACTATTACGATAACTAAGACAAGCAGATTTCCTTGCTCATTATCCAGCCGTGTCCTTTACTAACCTGCCGACGGGGATAGCGAAGTAGAAGACAGCGAGCATCCTGGACCGGGTTTCCTTCACAAACAGGTCAGAGATGATAGTGGGTGCGATAGTAGAGTAACTGGCCTCTCCTACGCCCACCAGACACCGGAAAAGTAGGAACGAGACGTAGTTCTGGACGAGAGAGAGAGATGCATTAGTTAAATCTGCTACTTCTTCCTCAGCTACTATCACAATCTACTAATTTTACTTTTGCTAACAACTTACAGGCATGAATGAGCCTACAAGCGTGGCCAGACTCCAAAAAAAGATGCCAGTAGCCATAAGCCACTTTCTGGAGTATCGGTCGCCGAGGTAGCCGAAGAGAGGCGCCATAACCATGTACACTAACACAAAGGCAGTCTGCAGCAGGCCCGCTTTGGCGTCATTGATGCCAAAGCATTCCTTGATGTCATACAGAATACCTGAAGGAGAGACAGATGGGAATTAGTTAATGAGGAAATGGCTACGGCATGAGAGGTTATATTAATTTGAAAGAATTGTGTAGCATCGTGAAGCTCTCAAGGCTTCAAATAGGTTATCAGAGTACCATAAAATATATAG
>JAXIVD010011372.1:2500-5000 GCA_036785275.1 Cancer borealis
GCCAGTTAATGTCCTACACGAGGCAGTTCCTTGTTCCCCACCCTTAGAATAATCCAATATTTAGTCATCCCACCTGTCATCCCTATCCATACCCTGATCCAACCGTCTTTTAAAGCTACCTATTAACTCAACACTTACTAAGTGTCTACCCAACCTATTCCAATCATTCACCACTCTGTTAGTGAACCAATATCTCTACCTATGTTTGTCCTGAATCTAAGTTTTTCTAGCTAGCACCCATTTCCACGTGTCCTATCCTGACTACTAAATTCTAAAACCTGATCAATGTTACCTTTATTAATTCTTTTTATCCATTAGAAAATCTTAATCATATCCTTTCTTGCTCTCCTTCTCTCTAGGGAGTGGAGATTAAGACGTTTTAACCTATCTTTGTAGGGTAAATTTCTCAGCCCCTGAATCATCTTGGTCATTCTTCTCTGGACTGTCTCCAAGGAGCCTATATCCTTCCTGTAATAAGGAGACCAAAATTGAGCTGCATAATCTAGATGGGGTCCAACTAGCGCAAAATACAATCTCAGAATGACCTCAGAACTCCTATTTGTCACACACCTATTAATAAATCCCAGTATCTTATTGGCTCTATTTCTAGCTATAATACATTTTTCCCTGGGGCGCAAGTCACTGCTTATTTGAACTCGTAAGTCCCTCACACTATATGACCTTCCTAAGGTCTTGTCATTTAATGTGTAGTCTACAGGCCTAATACCTTTACCTACGCTCATAATGCTACTACACTTGTTAACATTAAACTGCATCTGCCATTTCTCTGACCACTCGTACAGCCTATTTAGGTCATTCTGCAGCATCCTAGTATCATCTAAATTCTTTATCGGTCTTCTTATCTTAGTGTCATCGGCAAATTTACTGATATCACTGTTTATTCCTGTCTCTAAGTCATTTATATATATAATGAATAACAATGGTCCTAGTATTGATCCCTGTGGTACCCCACTAGTGACATTACCCCATTCTGATTTCTTCCCATTAATCTGTACCCTCTGTTCCCTACTAGTAAGCCATCTCCCTAATCCATTCTAGTACCTTCCTACCTATGCCATGAGCCTTGACTTTACTTAACAGTCTCCTATGGGGTACTCTGTCAAAGGCTTTACAGAAGTCCAAATAAACTATATCATACTCGTCCCCCCTATCTATGGTAGTAAATACTTTCCTCTAGAGGAATAATACATTTTTTAGGCATGACTTCCCCTTGCTAAAACCATGTTGACTATGTTTTCTAATTGCCCTTGCTATGATAGCTTCTAACATCTTGCCTACCACTGATGTTAAACTGATTGGGCGGTAGTTACCACTTTCTGCCTCATCTCCTTTCTTGAATATAGGAACTACATTTGCCTGCCTCCATAGCCTAGGTACTACTTCTGTTTCTAGGGATTTTCTAAAAATCATCGCAATGGGTTCAACGAGTCCTTCTCTACATTTCTTAAGAATCCTCGGAAAAATGTCGTCCGACCCTGGAGATTTAGTCTTTTAAAGTCTATCTATTATCTTGCCAACTACTTCCCTAGTGATCACTATTTCGCTTAATTTATCAACCTCTTGTCCCCTAAACCTAAATATCTCTATTGGCTCTAGTTCCCTACCCGACTCTTCATAAGAAAATACGGACAAGAAGTATTTATTTAATTCCTTACTAATTTCCTCACCATTTTCTATCAATCTGTCATTCATTCTCTTAAGAGGTCCTATTCTTTCCTTTGTTTTAGCCTTGTAGAGTCAATAGAATCTTTTTGGATCCTTCTGGGCATCTCTAGCTATCCTAACCTCATAATTCCTCTTTGCAGTCCTAATATCCTTTTCAACTTTCCTAGCTAGGTCATTATACTGCCCTACTACCTGTACTTCTCCCCTTTTAATTCGCATATAGAGTCCCCCTTTCAATCCAATTTCCCTTTTAATGCCGCTCTTCATCCATTTTGGATAATTTCTATTTGACCTAATCCTCCTCTTAGGTATATACTGTTCCTGCCCTGTATGAATTTCCCTAACTATGCTATTATAATGGAATTCTACCTCAATGTTTTGATCCTCCTCTCTGCCTATTCTTATTCCCCTCCAATCTATACTCTGGAGGTGGTGTCTGAGGCCCCGGTAATTGGCTTTTCTAAAATCTGGTACTAAAGCAGTGTTTTGTTCTATCTTTCTCTTTCCATTAATCTTGAATCTAATTTCATGGTGGTCACTAACATCAAATCTAGCTCCTATCTCAACCTGGCTGACCAAAGTTTCATTATTCGTAAAGACCAGATGTAAACTATTTCCCTGTGGCGTTGCTTCCCTTACAAGTTGTATGAAAAAACCATCCTGGACGACATTTAAGAATTCCTCCGAGCATACGTCTCCTGTCATACTATCCCAGTCTATTCTCCTATAATTAAAGTCCCCCAGAATGCACACATTATTATACCTAGATGCCCTTGCAGGCTCCTACATCAGGGGTGCACTAGCTGCTTCGTCT
>JAXIVD010011374.1:0-2500 GCA_036785275.1 Cancer borealis
ATCATCATCATCATCCTCCCTTCAACCATCCACCCTCCTTTGCTTCTGTTCCCTGTGCCCTCTTACCTCCTGCTCTTTCCTCCCTCCAACCCCCCCCCCCCAGTACTCAGTCTCAGTCCCCTTCATCACCTTGACTACCCCCCCTTCCCCTCCCCCTCCCTTGGCCCGTGCTTGGGGGTGAGTTATTGTTATTCTTGTTAAGGCGATTAGGAAGAAGAGGCTCGTTGTACGTCAAGCCGCGCCGCCACCACCACCACCACCACCACCACCATCACCTCTTCCCTCCTAAGTCGACGCCTCACGAGTGTTCGGGGAAATTTCACTATTGCATTCACACCTCCACCACCCCTTCCCCCCACCCCCCCATAACCATTCTTCATCCTCCAACCTCCCCTTCATTGTCCTTCCTCATCATCATCATCATCATCATCATCATCATCATCATCATCAAATTCTAGTTCGTTCCATTTCTCGTTTTCTAATTCCAGTTCGTTCCACACCTCGTTTTCTAATTCCAGTTCGTTCCACACCTCGTTTTCTAATTCCAGTTCGTTCCACACCTCGTTTTCTAATTCCAGTTCGTTCCACACCTCGTTTTCTAATACCAGTTCGTTTTTCTAATTCCAGTTCGTTCCACACCTCGTTTTCTAATTCCAGTTCGTTCCACACCTCGTTTTCTAATTCCAGTTCGTTCCACACCTCGTTTTCTAATACCAGTTCGTTCCACACCTCGTTTTCTAATTCCAGTTCGTTCCAAACCTCGTTTTCTAATTCCAGTTCGTTCCACACCTCGTTTTCTAATTTCAGTTCGTTCCACACCTCGTTTTCTAATTCCAGTTCGTTTCACACCTCGTTTTCTAATTTCAGTTCGTTCCACACCTCGTTTTCTAATTCCAGTTCGTACCACACCTCGTTTTCTAATTCCAGTTAGTTCCACAGCTCGTTTTCTAATTCCAGTTCGTTCCACACCTCGTTTTCTAATTTCAGTTAGTTCCACACCTCGTTTTCTAATTCCAGTTCGTTCCACACCTCGTTTTCTAATTCCAGTTCGTTCCACACCTCGTTTTCTAATTCCAGTTCGTTCCACACCTCGTTTTCTAATTCCAGTTCGTTCCACACCTCATTTTCTAATTCCAGTTCGTTCCACAGCTCGTTTTCTAATACCATCCCCTGTCCTAGCTTGGTTTACAGAATGCACGTCGCCCAGTCTGCCTCAACTACCACATCTATCCCCTTTACTTATACTCATGACGTGTTGGTAAATATTATCTCTCGGCATCGTCCTCGTCCTCGTCTTCGTCTTCCTCCTCGTCCTCGTTCGCATAGGGAGTGGGAGGCGTGAGGGGCGTGGGGTGAGGGGGGGAAGGGGGGGTTGCGGCTCAAAAACTCTCTCCAGACTCGAAACAGCAGCTATAAAACGCGGCGTATCGAAGCTTGGGTGGGACATTAAGGTGAATGTTTGCACCGCTGCGACTTCCCGGTGTGTGATTAGATGTGTGTGTGTGTGTGTGTGTGTGTGTGTGTGTGTGTGTGTGTGTGTGTGTGTGTGTGTGTGTGTGTGTGTGTGTGTGTGTGTGTGTATGTGTGTGTGTGTGTGTAAGCAGGGTCCTTGTGCCATACTTTACGGGAATTAATAGCGTCGTACCTCACTTTCTCCTAAATCTGCTAGAGAGAAACACTGGCTGGCCCTGCGTACCCACCTTGGGGAGGCTCATGTGTTGGGTGGGTTGTTGGGTGGGTTGTAGAGTGCTTGGATGGTGGGTTGAAGGCTTGTTAGTGGGCTGTGGGCGATGGGTGTATGGGAGTGTATGTATGTGTGTGTGTAATGTAGTGTGATAAAAAAAAATAACAGAGGAAGAGGAGGAAGAAGAGGAGAAGGAAGATGAGAACAAGGGCACCAGCGACAAAGAAGAGACATAGTAAATAACAAAAGAAGAACAAAGAGATGCAATAGACAAGGAAGATCAGAATATATGAAACTTAAAACAATACCAGTACTATTTATATGTTTATTAAGGAATTATACCATTAATATATGTGTTATACGTATGTTATTTACCAATCTATTCATCATCTCACTAATCAGACCTTAATAGTGATTGGCAAAGGCACAGTCAGGACCAGTCAGTTAGGATTACTTAATGCAATGTCACAGAGCTTACTCAGGGCAGTCAGTGAGCTAGAGTGAGTGAGGGAATGAGTGAGGGAGAGAATAAGTGAGGGAGTGAGGGAGGGAGTGAGTGAGTGAGTGAGGGAGTGAGTGGGTGAATGAGTGGGTGAGTGAGTTAGTGAGGCAGTGGATGAGTAAGTTAGTGAGTGAGTAAGTGAGGCAGGATGGCGGGCTGGTTCTCTGCATGTCAGCTTATCTTTGAAGAACGTGAGAGGCGTCACAGAATGGTAAATGTAACGAGATGTAACTGATATTAAGAGTTTGTATGTAAGTAAGGTTAGGTTAGGTTATGTTATGTTAGGTTAGGTTTATCTTTGTAATCCCGTGGAG
>JAXIVD010011374.1:7500-10000 GCA_036785275.1 Cancer borealis
TTTACCTGAAGCACGTGTCACGCGCCCCATGCAAGGAAGAAGATACCACGTGCACAACACATGCATATACATTACGTGCTTATACAAATACAACAAATACAGCACATAAGGAACACATGAAAATACAACACATACTCATCGAAATACAACACATACTCATCAAAATACAACACATACACATGAAAATACAACACATACACATGAAAATACAACACACACATGAAAATACAACACATACACATCAAAATACAGCACATAAGAAACACATGAAAATACATCACATACACATCAAAATACAATACATACACATCAGAATACAACACATAAGGAACACGAAAATACATACAGCACTTACATATGAAAATACAGCTCATGCATAACACATAAACACACAACATTTATACAGAACACATAAAAAAAGCAACACACACACATATAGAAAAAACAACACATACACAGCAACACACACACACACACACACACACACACACACACACACACACACACACACACACACACACACACACACACACACACACAACACGTACGTACAAACACACACTTAGGAATACAACAAGAGTGTATTACAAAGAAACACGTTCATACTAACTTTGACCTGCATGGGGGCGTGGCCTGTTTAAGGGCGTGGCCTGTCTGGGGGCGTGGCCTGTTTGGGGGCATGGCCTTGGGTGGGGGGCGTGTGACGTGGACAGGTGCATAATTTATATAGGTACCATTTTTTTGGGGGGTGTCACGTGACCTTGCCCCCCCCTTACACCCCCCCCCCCCCCGCGGTGCTTAACTTGACCTCAGCCTCGATAGGAGTTGAAGACAAGTGTGGTATTCGGCCCAGGTGGTGGTATTCGGCCCAGGTGGTGGTATTCGGCTCAGTCTGTGGTAATCTTCACTGTGCCACCACCTTAACCCCTCCCCCCCCCAACACACACATGGCACCCCCCCCCTCCTCTTTATCAGTGCCATATACAAGGCTAGACATAATTGGTGGAGGTACAGCATGTATTAATAATTATACATCAAGTGTTGAATACATACATACAAATACAGCTGGAATTAACGTTTTGTAATAGTAAATGATTTTGTATCTACGTCTGTCTGTCTGTCTGTTTATACGTACATACACACGAGCGGACATTATTGTGTAAATGCGTACATGAAACATACTTACACTCACTCATATATGCATACGTTCATACATGATTTCTTATATGCATGTATACGTAACCCACACATACATACATACATACATACATACATACATACATACATACATACCTGGCATTCAGATCAGTACAGCTGTTAAAACATTCAACGCTACTATTGTCATTCTCTTCCATTTTAAAAGACGCAGAAATACACATATCGTATTTTTTTCCATTAATAAAACACAAGGCCACACAATTTATAGTGAGCCAGTACACCGCAGCTTTCAAACACAACCTCCCTCCCTCCCTCCCTCCCTCCCTCCCTCCCTCCCTCCCTCCTTCCTTCCTTCCTTCCTTCCTTCCCTCCCTCCCTCCCTCCCTCCCTCCCTCCCTCCCTCCCTCCCTCCCTCCCTCCCTCCAGCCACTCAAATGAAACGCACTCCAACTATATATAAAAAAGAAATAAAAACAAGAGGAACACAACTTGTCGCAAAGATATAATAGAATACAAAAAAAAAGAAAGAACTGTAGTGTACGTACAATAAAAAAAAAAATCCACCACCAGACACACACCCAACGCAGAATACAGTGTTGCTTAAATGCGCTACAAGATACAACACAAAAAAAAAAGAGCAAGCGTTAGGTAGACACGAGGACACACACACACACACACACACACACACACACACACACACACACACACACACACACACACACACACACACACACACACACATATATATATATACACACGAAACTTAATAGAGTAACCTTAAAATACAACACTAATTCCTTTTAAATACAATAGCTTCTTCCCTTACTAAGTGTATAAACATTAAACATTAAACATTAAACATTTTATTATCCCTAGTAAAACAAAACAAAAAACAAGAAGAAATTGTTATATACAATGAATATAAAAGTAGGGAGCCCATCTAAGGCTTCAGCTTTTTGGGCAGCAGTGGAAACTACAACACAATATACATTTACAACACAATATACATTTACTGCACTCACAAAGAACAATACAAATATAATACACGAAATACAGCAACACACACATATATACATGAAATACAAAATACACTCACACACACACTCATATACACACATACATACATACATACACACATCCATACATATCAACGTTTCCCAATTTTGCGTCCCGTCGAGTATTATCGGA
The DNA here is from genome assembly GCA_036785275.1 of Cancer borealis. NCBI lineage: Eukaryota > Metazoa > Arthropoda > Malacostraca > Decapoda > Cancridae > Cancer > Cancer borealis. Next base: position 9,847 of record JAXIVD010011374.1, read on the forward strand.
ATTGAAAAATACGATGATACACCCTCCTCTAAACCGGACGTGATGCCGGATAAGTGATCACTCCGGTTAACTGAATCTCCTCGTTCGGATCGGCATGTTCCGGCGCGGGATAGCGTGCGTGAGCGGGCGCGCGCGGATGGGGAGAGGAAGAAAG
>JAXIVD010011375.1:0-10000 GCA_036785275.1 Cancer borealis
GTGAGATTTCAACCAAAAAGTTTAGTGGTGGGAAAAGTTAGTTTTGGTTGGGTAAGGTTAGTTTTAGGTTTCGGTTTCGTCAGAAATTTTACACAAGTCGTGGAAATTGGTACAATGATTTCCTCGGGCATACTGATCACTAATCTGAAAAATGTATTGAAACAAATCCATAGATCTTGATAACATCTATTGGTTCCTATCGTCACCTTTCCAATAACTATTATACATTTAGAATATTATATGAATAAGATAGTTTACCCACTTTTTATTCATCGTGTTAGATAGGAGCTGATAATAAATATTTGCTTCAAAAACCGCAATGAAGATATCCATTTCTTGACTATTGTCCAGAATTATGAAGTAGCAGAGACAGTCACTTTCCGTTTGTCAATACAATACTCAGGTCAGTGTGTAACATGATATTAACGTGTTGGTATATTTAATGCATCAGGTATCACACAAATTTATGCGATGTATTTTGTTCGTTAAGTAAAGTATTTATGGCACTAATCTCTAAAGGTTGTTGCTGGAGGCGTGCCACCGCCTGTTCCCCTTGGTAAAAGTAGCAGTAGTGACAGTTCTTATCTTACTTAGTCTTATAAAAAATTCATTATAGTTTTTCCATGACGATGTTTTTTTCTTAGCATCTACTATCCTACGTCTCTTACTTTTGATCAGATAATGAAATGTATCACAAACAGCCTCGTAAGTACCAGCAAGTTTGTGGCTGTTTCTTCTATTCTTTGTGTATTTTGTGTGTTCTTTGTGTTCCATGTCAACCCAAGACGCATGAAGTGTGTGTGTTTTTTTTCTTCGTAAAGCGCACACAAGTTTAGGTGGTGTGTTATTGATCGCCGTTGAGAGTCTTGGTACACTTGTTATTATGTTGAGTGGATGCCTGCACTCTCCAGCCGTGTTGTGTAATGTGACGTCACGGACAAATATGAGTCATTAATGGTGACAAGTGCCCATTACCTGTGTGTGTGTATGTGTGTGTGTGTGTGTGTGTGTGTGTGTGTGTGTGTGTGTGTGTGTGTGTGTGTGTGTGTGTGTGTGTGTGTGTGTGTGTGTTTGCCTCTCTCCGTCTGTGTGCGTGTATACAGTAGTTGTTTGTCGTTCTGATGGCTGATAATTGTGTTTGTTCCTGAATATTCATGATCCACTGTATTACCCAGGAGTCATGCTGTGTGTTGTGTGTGTGTGTGTGTGTGTGTGTGTGTGTGTGTGTGTGTGTGTGTGTGTGTGTGTGTGTGTGTGTGTGTGTGTGTGTGTGTGTGTGTGTGTGTGTGTGTGTGTGTGTGTGTGTGTGTGTGTGTGTGTGTGTGTGTGTGTGTGTGTGTGTGTGTGTGTGTGTGTGTGTGTGTGTGTGTGTGTTGTGTGTGTGTGTGTGTGTGTGTGTGTGTGAGCATGTGTATATATGAGCGTGTTTGTGTGTTTTGAAAATGATTGAATTATATTGCCATATTGATAATGAAAAGTACACAACCTATCTCGTGTTGAACCTTAATGGATTTCAAGATAGGACGTTCAGTGAGGGGAGAAAAGAGGGGAGAAAAAGGGAGAGACAGAGAGAAGGATAGGGTGAGGCATGTAAGGAAAGAGCAATTCTCAGAGCCAGGCAGGGTGAGGGTTGGGTTGGGTTGGGTTCCGTCCAGCGATTGGGTAAGGCAAAGTAAGGGTGGGGTGCCGCGGGGTAAGGTCTGGGCGTGGTTGCCATTCATCATTGTGGCTGCTAAGGTGATATACGGCCCATCACATTCTAGTCCAGGGTGGTAGGGACCGACACCCCTTAGCACGCTTAACCCCCACTCCCCACCCCCTCTCCACCACCTCCCGCGCTCTGGAAATGTATACCAAGCACGCATGATCTAAGTGTATCCGTGGCATGCTTACACGAGACACAGACGTAACACTTGCTTTATATAGGTTGACTTGTCCACATTCTGTTGTGTGTGTACTCGTAGAAGCAAAGAAGAAACACTGGATGAAGTAGGAGGTGCAAGTAAGATGAATAATGTCCTTCATCCCTTTTTCATTTATTTTTTATTTAGGCTCCTACGAGATTGTCATTGAATAAGTTAGTAGAAAAAAAAATAGATGAATGACGGATTTGCTGAATGATTAGAGGAAAAACTAATGATATTTTCAATCTTTCTTTTGTTTTAGAAGGACAATTAGCTTTAAGCACGTCATACATGCTCTCGTGGATAGGAGGAAGGTAAAAAAGAAAAAAAGAGGATATGCTGCCTGTATGTATGTGTGTGTAGAAGAATGAATGACCGATGTTCGTATCCTTTCTGGCTCACAGTCGCAGGCTAGCCAGCTATCCATCCTTCCTAACAGTTTGATCGATCAGTGAGTACGCGGGGAAATCTGTCTGGAAAAGGGAAACTGTGGTAGACCTGAATGGACAGTCCTGAGCAATGGGATGCGAGGTGAATTTTTTTTTTTTTTTTTTTTTTTTTTTTTTTTTTTTTTTTTTTTTTTTTTTAATACGTACCACACACGATCGATCAAAGGGGTAAAGAAAGTTTTAAAAAAAAGAGCATTAAGGAAAAAATAAGTAGATCAGCGCATCGTTTACCCTTTACCTTTCACACACACACACACACACACACACACACACACACACACACACACACACACACACACACACACACACACACACACACACATACACAATCTTTACCTTTGAGATAGCATGGAATGTCAGAAGGAATATTGTAGCCACTAGGTAAAAGGATGAATCAGTCTTGTCCTGGAAACAGCAGGAAATAAGATTCTTGCTTAGTGATGGAGCATAAACAAAGAGATGAAGGAACAAGAGAGAGAGAGAGAGGGGAGAGAGAGAGAGAGAGAGAGAGAGAGAGAGAGAGAGAGAGAGAGAGAGAGAGAGAGAGAGAGAGAGAGAGAGAGAGAGAGAGAGAGAGAGACGTATACATGCCTGAAATTCCTCTCTGTAAAGTATCATGTCTGAGAACATTATATCACTTATTTAGACGTACTATTATTTATGACACAATATTGAAGATTTATCACTTGTAGAGGAAGAAAATCTGAACGACTTTTACTTGAGCGATCACTTACAACCTTTAAGAGAAAAGTAACATTAAAAAACGATATAGTTGAGAGAGAGAGAGAGAGAGAGAGAGAGAGAGAGAGAGAGAGAGAGAGAGAGAGAGAGAGAGAGAGAGAGAGAGAGAGAGAGAGAGAGAGAGAGAGAGAGAGAGAGAGAGAGAGAGAGAGAGAGTGGAAAGGAACACAAAATTGAGATACGACTGTAGAAAGAAAGCAAAGAAAGAGATTGGAAGAGGAATGGCAGGGAACGTGAAACAGACGAGTAAAGCTGATGAAGAAGACGAAACGAAACAACAGAGAAAAGGGAAAGAAAAATGTGATACAGATGCTGCATTTCAATTGGGTGAATTAGACAATATATAAGACACACAAACAGAGAGATCCACAGAGGAACAGGCAAACAAAGGGATATAGACAGACAGGCGGAGGCAGGAAAGGAGAATACTGTTCGGATTCTCAGAGGAACTTTATCTCACGCCAGAAACCCGGTAAATAAACTACAATTTTAGACCATATTTTGCAGTGGAGAGGGAAGATCGCCTCTGGGAGAGAGAGAGAGAGAGAGAGAGAGAGAGAGAGAGAGAGAGAGAGAGAGAGAGAGAGAGAGAGAGAGAGAGAGAGAGAGAGAGTGAGTGAAAGAGAGAGAAATAAAAGTACTGGAGGTTGATAGCTCTCAAGAAAACAAAGAAAAGGATCGACCAACACACACACACACACACACACACACACACACACACACACACACACACACACACACACACACACACACACACACACACACACATACACACACACCACATCTACTGACCTCATGACATTTGCTGGTCGCCGCCTTCGAGTCCATTTCTCCCTGTCTCCCCTTGATACCCGTGACCCCCCTTGGGCGTCCTTCACTAAATTTATCCTGAAGGCTTCCCGCAGCGTCCCCAGGTAAGCAGAAACGTGTCTCACAGTTCAGATACAAGTGCATAAAGTTCCTGCAGGTGACGAAGCAGCAGGTGAAAGACGAGGTGCGTTGGGAAGGATGTGTGGAAGTGGGCTTGAAGTGGAAGAGTGTTTTGTAAATAGCGTTTTTGCGAAAGATGGAATGATTGCTTCTAAAGGAGATGATGTGTGTGGTGGATATGTAGATGAAGGTGTTAAGGGCAGCGTTGTGGTGCTTAGTTATAAGGACTCTAGAGAGAATTGAGAGGCAAGGAAAGAAGAGAGGCAGAGAAGGGAAGGTTGAGAGAGGGGTGGAGGTATGGCAGAGGGAGAGAATAAGGGAAGGAGGAGGGAGGAGGAAGAAGCAAGTTGATTGGCCTGGTTGTTGGCTTTAGTCTCAAAGGAGTGCTACGCCATAGATTGGAATAAAATGAATGTGTAAAGAAAAATGTAATACTGAATTACACACACGTATATTTCACACTTTTATTTTAATCTTAAAGCTAGAAACTCCTGACTCTACTCCGCTTGCTCTCGTGCTGTTAAAATAAAAGAAACGAATTATAAAACGCATTCATTTTGTATTTTTAGTTGGTTCATGCGACACCTGTTCTATTGACTCTAAACTTTTAAACTTTTTTTGATTGATAAGGAATGTCAAAATTTTAGCACCTCAAGCCCTTTTCGTAACTTCTGGTATCGAGTCCAAATTATCTTTTAAAAGTTTTTCTGACTTTTACTTCAGCATAAATAACACCTTTGCTATCTCTTCCATTTTCAGAACTGAACTCTGTTGAAGATTTTACTTCAAAAAATCAATTATGTGTATCTCTCTCCCACTCTTTGACTTGATTGCACATGTTATTCGTGTCATTCTTAATTGTATTGTTTGAATCCTATTTGACTTTGACTTTCGTAACACTTAAGGTTCCTGTTTTTGTCTTAAGAATTGGGATTTATATCTTAAAAGGATTTTTCATGTTTCACCTTTTGTTTAGGCAGCATCAGTGGGGTTGTGCGCTCTATATCGTTTATTTTTATTTCTGTTTCAGGTATTCGATACGAAGGCCTTATCCGGGACGTTAAAGAATACACTTGTTATGCAGGGGAAGCTCTACACATACACCACCACTATGCAGGTTAGAAAACAAGACTATACCTCTCATCATTTCCCTTCCTTTAATTGAATATCACTCTTTTCTTAAAACATCAGCTCTTGGTTTTTTCCTTCCATGTTGTCATAGTTTCTGTTCTTCTAAACTTGCTGAAAACATGTGTCACCTAAAAATAAACCATTGCCCCCGCTCTCTCCTGCAAAACAATTTCTTCCGTCAGACCTGTTATTGTGTATCATATTGCAGGAGATAACAACATATTCATTTTTTAATCTTGTTTTACACGTAAGCTCTGGAGGCGTGTATTTTCGTTTTACTGCAATTAGAATTTCATCAAGATACCTCAGGAACCAAGCTCACGTGGACTTTTTTTCGAACTCTATTTACTGTGTTTATTCTTGGCAACTGTGTTTAGCAAACTTGTTCTTTTCTAATGTCTCTTACAGCCCTTGACACACACACACACACACACACACACACACACACGCACACACGCACACACGCACACACACACACACACACACACACACACACACACACACACACACACACACACACACACACACACACACACACACACACACACACATACATACACACACACACACGCACGCACATACACACACTTGGTATTTGGGCCACACCAAAGCTAGATTGGATCCTGATTGACTGAATGTGAAAGATACATGTCTAATCTTCAGTACTCCTCGGAACACTTAATATCAGATGGTAGTAATTCCATCTCTTTCTATCATGCACCTGCGTCTGTCTTAAACCTTTACCTGAATATAATTTTTATTACGGTAGATTAGTTCAATTAAGAGATGATGGATATAGCAGCTCGTCCACTGTATATTTTTTTACGCACTTCTCGGTGACAATTATTAGGGTGAATGTTTATTTAAATTCCTTTCCCTTAGAATTATTAAAGAAGCTTGTTGGGTCAGTATTTCAAATGTATGATTGTATTACTTTTTGATCAAAAACAATTCATGAAACACAACGAACCTGGGTGTGGATTTTTTACAAACCTATTCCTCAGGATGTTACATTTCACTGTGACTCAAATGAACTTTATCTCACGCTAGAAACCGGTAAATAAACTACATTTTTCGTCACGTTCTTTTAAGTATGTGGGTTTTCAAACAAACATATACCAAAAAAATAATGATAATGATAATAATAATATGTTTGAAGCCATTTGTTCACCACAAGTATTCCCACATGACATATTATTGAACATTTTTTCTTCTCACCTCGATCTTTGTTCATTCAGTAATCATTACAGCAGCCATTCATCACCTGGCGTGACACACTGGTGGTAGGCACGTGATGACAGACTCACTACTCACTTCCTTCGTCCAACTTTCCTATGCATGAAGTGACCGATGCTCTCAGAATATAACAACTATCATTAATACCTTCGTGTACTTGTCGTATTACATATTTTATCTTATCACATTGACACAATTTTCTCTCAACTTTAAAGGATCTTATAAAGTGACACAAGTGATGATGGTAATTTTTGATATGTTTTACGAGGATTGAATAAAAATTAAAAACATTATCGTCAGAACGAGAAGAGCTTTTTTTTCGCTGTGATTTCTGCTCAAAAGTGTGACTTAATCTGAAGGATGTAGTGCATATGCAGCAACGCTACAAAAATATAAAGTTTTGTTGACGTAACCAAAAAGACGACGGTGCAAGTAAAATAATTCTTCTGGGACGGAAGAGGATTAGAAAAGTTATACGGCGTCTGAAGGGTTGCAGGAATATTTCACTCTAGTACTACTGTTCCTCACACACACACACACGCACACACACGCACACACACACACACACACACACACACACACACACACACACACACACACACACACACACACACACACACACACACACACACACACACACACACACACACATTTACGAGTGTTGTGCCGCTTGTTTATGTACGGCGCGAAGGGAGGAAACTCGCGGGTGGAGAGAGGAGAAAAATGGAAATGAAGCAGAAAATTGTAAGAGAAAGAATTAGGCTGAAAAAAAGAAAATGGAAAAAGTAAACCACAAGTGTGTGTGTGTGTGTGTGTGTGTGTGTGTGTGTGTGTGTGTGTGTGTGTGTGTGTGTGTGTGTGTGTGTGTGTGTGTGTGTGTGTGTGTGTGTGTGTGCGCGCGCGCGTGTGTAGTTATATCAATTAAGATGTCGTGAATGATTAATTGTTGTCCTTACAGAAAGAAGTAATTGAAAGAACCATGATTTGTCAATCTGTTATGATATGCATCCAATCAAATTAGGAACTGAATGTAAGAAGAAGCAATACATTATTCATCCAATCAAAAGCATAACTAAGGTTTTTCTTAGGTATTCAATTAAATTAATGAAAGAAACATTCATCAAGAACTAGGTAATACACATCTATACAAGGCAACTCACAGACATACGGAACATTATTGTTATTATTGTAGGGTTTTTTTTATTCGCTGTAACATGGAATTCAGAACACATCGTTATACTCCATGTTGGTGACGAATGACTATGAGGAACAAGAGCGGGAATTCCGTTAACCCATAATATAAACCAACGGTCATTATCGTATCTTATTTTGCATGTATATTTTGTTGTCTGTTGTCACCATTTTTTTTTTTTCGTACCGCTCTGCAATTGTGTGGAAAGCTAACAGTGTTGAAATCTAGTCCTCATTATCGTTATTGTTATTATTATTGTTATCATTATTTGAATCAATACATTTTAATCAGCATCCTCGTTATCATCCTCCTCCTCATCATCATCATCATCATCATCATCGTCATCGTCGTCATTGTCGTCGTCATTGCTATAAGTTGTTGATTATGTTGCTGCTGTTGATGTTGATCGCTATTAATCATCCCCACAAGTCACTCCTCTTTAGTCACTCCTCTTCAGTCACTCCTTTTCAGTCACTCCTCCTCAGTCACTCCTCCTCAGTCACTCTTCTTCAGCAACACGATCCACAAACACTAACCCAAAATTAATGAAGTGTAAGGCGATACTTTTTTACGGATGAAACGCAGATATGATGATACCGTTCTAGGCAGCAGCTTTGGATATTGGAATATGTGTAATGTGTGGAAGTAGTAGTAGTAGTAGTAGTAGTAGTAGTAGTAGTAGTAGTAGTAGTAGTAGTAGTAGTAGTAGTAGTAGTAGTAGTTCAGATCATTAATCAACAAATACAATGATTCATAATTACGTAACGTTATATGACATTTATTCTATCATGAAATTATTAACAGGAGTTCAGTAATAGATTGATTAACTCGCACATACTTTAATATTGTAAGCTTTTGTATCTATTTATGTAAGCAAACACCACTCTACCAGGCACGCGTCAGTAGCCGGACTTGACAGAATTTAAGGAAAAAGTAAACACGGCCAAACCTGTATGGTATCTTGCCACGCTTTCCAAACATGATAACCAGTGAGGGACTCGGAACTCAATGCTTTACCGTAAAATTAACCGCACTATCAACTATATTTGTATCAAGAATAGTAAGTAAACACGTAATATTTGGGAAAGTAAACTCGATTATGCTGTTCGTAGTATTTTATTTGTAATTTTACCTAAATCATCATCTTATTTTTTCTTCTTTTCTTCCTTATCATCATCATAATCATAATCATCATCATTATTGCCATCATCATAATAATCGTAAGCACACCATTTTCCTCAATAAATAATAGCGGTGAGGGGAAACACACACACACACACACACACACACACACACACACACACACACACACACACACACACACACACACACACACACACACATAGGGATGAACTCAACCACATAATCCCACTTTTTTTCCCCATTCACTCGTTCATTCATTGCCTGGTCACTCGTCCGTCCATTTTGCTTCTATATCCCGACCGTCGTTTCGTATTTACTCTCCCCCCCTTCCCTCCTCTTTCCCTCCCGACATGCTGGCCGTCAGGGAAAACACAAGCCGTCTATCTTCATTTTAATGTAAATACGTCCATCAAACACAGTGGGGGTGGAAGGAAATTGAGACAGGGAGGAAGGACGGGATGAAGAGATGGCGACGAAGAGGAAGAGAAGTCAGGGATTTGAGGGAGGGAAAGCTCAGAGGAGGAATGAGAGAGAAAGCTAGAGGGGGTAGGCTAGGAAAAGGGCGAGGGAGGGAAAGGAAGGGGAAATGTTAAGGGGAAGCAGTAAGAATGAAAGAAGGGAAAGCGAAAAGGGGGCTCGTGGGGAGGGGGGAGATTAGGCTGAGCTGGAGGAAGAGAAATGTAGAGACTGCGGAAACATAACACAGTTTTATATGCCGATGAAATTTGTTGACTAAAAACCAAAAAAATATATATATAAAAGGAAAAAGAGATTGGAAAAACGGGAGGATAAATGTTTGAAAGAAATATAGCTAAAATATGCAGCCGTGGGAGTGGTGGGGAGGAAGAGGAGGGGGAAGAGGGAGAAAAAATGTATGAGAGAGAGAGAGAGAGAGAGAGAGAGAGAGAGAGAGAGAGAGAGAGAGAGAGAGAGAAGAGAGAGAGAGAGAGAGAGAGCACCCTCCATGTAAGCCTTCCCGCCCGACCTAGCTCACAGCGATAACCTGATTCCACCGGAGATAACATTCAAAAGCGACACTCCCAGAGGGAAGGAAAAACTGAGGCCAAATAAAGAAGAAAAAAAGAGCCTTTGAAAAAAAATTATGGGGGCGGTAATATAGAAAAAGGTTATATGGTTTAAAAGTTTGGGATCAATGGTGTAGTGAATAAGGTGAAGGGAAATTATAGGGGCGGTGGAGGTGTGTGTGTCGTGCGAAGGGAAACTAAACTAAAGGAAAGAGGAATAAAAAATGTGAGGATGAGAAAGAAAGTTTA
>JAXIVD010011376.1:0-2500 GCA_036785275.1 Cancer borealis
ACATCTTCCCATTTTTTTTTTTTTTTTTTTTTTTGTCTTCTTATTTTATTTCTATGTTTAAAACTTTTCTCTCCGCTTTTCAGTATTTTGTATATATTAAAAAAAGAGAAAAATGCTTTGCTGTTATTTCCATTTATGTATATAGCAGCTTCTTCCTTCTGTTATATTTTTGTTATATATATATTTTTTCTCTTTATTCATTTTTCATTCCTTCCTTGTTAGTCTTTCTTCTTTTTTGGGGGCGGGGAGGGGGACCAAGGGGGACAGAAGGGGGCCAGGGAGGGGGGGGGGGGTCGTTACCGCAGTGGTTTGCATAGAAACATCGCCATCGCCTCCAAATGTGTCTCTCGTTTAGGGATGCAAAAAAAAAAAAAAAAAAAATCATGAAAAATAAAAAGGAAAAAAAAAACTTACATTCTCAGCTTTGTGCTATTTTTTGCTTTTATTCCTGAACGCTTCCTATCCTGCACGCACCTGAGGACCTCTTGGGGACTGATATACCTGGGGAAGAGGAGGAGGAGGAGGAGGAGGAGGAGGAGGAGGATGTGTTAGAAGTCAAGGCTATTAAACTCACCTCCTCCTCCTCCTCCTCCTCCTCCTCCTCCTCCTCCTCCTCCTCCTCCTTGATAGCACCCAAATTAGTGTAGCCTCCTTGGTAGTGCGTTCTAGTATTCATTTATATGTGGTAAGAATGTTCAGATAAAAGGAAACACCAACAAGAAGAGAAGGAGTCGGAGGGCAAGAACTTATTATTAGTATATCGTCTTCCACCTCCAGCAGCGGGAGTGCGGGAGAGTTTTTATTTTCCTTGGCTGTCCTTAGGGTTGTGGCAGTAGGTAATAAGGGTGGTGGTGATATTGTAGTAGTAGTAGTAGTAGTAGTAGTAGTAGTAGAAAATTGCTATAAAATAAACTCGCAAATACCAAGGACTCATTTTTGTAACTTATATTTATAGCACTAATGTTATTATTGTTGTTGTTATTATTATCATTGTTGTTGTTTACCTATTATCAAGTCTTATTTTCACCCTCATTCATTTACCTGTTCATTTTTTACCCTCTTCTCACCCTGCAATCCACCCCATCCCTCCTCCATGTAGGGTCCCGCCGAGCACCATTTGCCTGAGCGAGGCTATCCACTTTGAATTTCCCTCCATAACGCTTGGACGAAAGGGGCCCAAGAGAGCACCTTAAAAGACACCCCCCCTTATCCCCCTCACCCCCCACCCACCTCTACGTCTACCCACTTCTCATATTTTTGGCACTTCTTCCTTCCTTTATCCATTTTCCCTGTTCCATCTTCCTTGATTTTCCTGTCTACTCTCACCCTCAACCCTCCCCCTCCTTCTCCCGCTACATCCATCCTGCTCCCTCTTGCCTCTTTGCCCTGCTTTCGTTTCCATTCGCTCTTTCCTTTCCCTTTTTAGATTTCCTCTGTCCTCTCTTTTTTGCTTGTTTTTCCTCCTCGTCGCCCCCAACCAATCACTTCTTCTCGCCTTTCATTTTTCTTCCTTGTACCTCCTTTCGTCCCCTGCTTTGTGGGAGACTCATTTCACACCACGTGGATAACGGGACTGAGAGACACTTGGAAGCATCTCTCATCCCATCACCCTCAAGGCCACAGTCAGCCACTCAGCCCGAAGTAGCGAGGCTGGTGAGAGAGAAGTGAGAGAGAAAGGAGTGTGAGGGAGTGTGAGGAGGCATCTGTGTAACATCTCCACAAAGACGAGCTCACAAGACGTCACGTATACCTGGAAACAGAACTACAGGTGTCGAGAACTGCTTTCAGGAGTTACAGGCCGTTGACTGAGCCACTACTGGAGTTGTAGAATGAACTGACTCGTGCTTTCAGTCTGCTTAGCGAACTAGTAAAAGATGATAGCCTGCTTCCGAATCTCCGCTGTCTAGCAAAGTTAAAATTACAGTGTTAACATGTGCTATAGATTTTAATAAACAACTAAGGATAAGGATAAGGTGACTATAATATTTTAACGTTGTATTGCAGTATAATAAGTATATCGTTCCGTAAAGCCAAGTACATGTTGGGTAGATAAGAAATAAGGGAAATTTTATAAAGCATGCGGGAGATATTTTGAGCCGTGACTTATTTTCCACAACACAAACCTCCCTGCCACTATAGCCTACTGATGCCATTGTGTACTGTGGATATATGGTGATGCGAGATATTTATCATTCCTCTCCCTTTTCCATTTTATCTAAATAATTATAATTATCACCATCGACAGTCATTCAGTTTTATGTCATCATTTATTTGTACACTGGCATGGCAATTACGTATATGAAAATCAAATCATTCAATATAACACTGCATCACTATGTTTAATCTGTTCTATGATTTGTATTTGAATTATCTCATTTTAGTTTTACTCGTTTTGAACTTTTGATTATACATACTAAATTAACTGACTATTTAACGTCCATTGATGAAAAAATATAATAGTTGAATTTCATTACACTTATTTGGAGACATTAATATCCAA
>JAXIVD010011376.1:10000-11476 GCA_036785275.1 Cancer borealis
TCCTTAATCTTTTCTTTCCATCTATCTTATCATTCGTATTTCCTCCTCTGTTTTCTTTCTTCTCCTTCCTCTCTTAGCAACCATTCGTAACGTAATCGGCCTCAAGCACAAAGAAACTCGCTCCTCGCACACTCAAAGTACTTAGGAATTCCGCAAGGCCATACCTCACCCCATTCTCTGTTTGTTTACTCATTCTTCGGCAGCGCGTGAGAGGAATTGTCTTGTTGTCTGCGTCTTGGGCACGTGCGGGGTTGTAGTTTAGCTGTAAGTGTATGTGGAAGGAATAGGATAATGGGTTAATGTACTTTAGAAAGTGTTGGGTTAAATGAGTATTGCGTGACTGAAAGATTTGTTTAGATTAGTGGAATGTAGACGGACGTGTGTTGCTCTTTTGTTTAATGTTATAGTTTTTTTCTCTCCCTCTCTTCATCATTATCATATTATTATTATTATTCTCCTTCTTCTTCTTCAGTATGGAGGACTCAACACGTACACACACATACACACACACACACACGCACACACACATATATTGCTGCATCCTCCTCTCCAGAAACAAATGACGCTCATTACCGCGAACATTAACTTATGAATAGCTGGCACAAATACCACCACCACCACCACCACCACCAACACCACCATCGTCCATCCTCGCCTCACGTCACCTGATACAAAGTTTACGCCTCGCCTCGCCTCGTCTCGTCCATCTAGAGTCCAGGAAATTACAAGGAGCCTCGGAAAAATGTCTATAATTTAACCTCTTTTATATGACAAGAGTTTTTTTTATTTTTGCTCATGATGGAAGTTAAATTATAGCGACGTGAGTGTGTGTCGTGGTGACCTTGGACGCCTCGTCTTGGTGACCCCTTGATGGTGACCTTTGATGACGGTGGAAAGTCGTATCTCGCATGTCTTCGTTTTTTGTTTTTGTTTATTCGTGTGTCGTCGCCGCAGTGCCACAGTGCCACATGGCGTCTAGGTTGTTGCGTCACTACAAAGGCCACAGTGCCATGAGAGACGGTGCATACACACACACACACACACACACACACACACACACACACACACACACACACACACACACACACACACACACACACACACACATACACACACACACACACACACACACAAGGGCAGGTCTGACTCTTCGTCGCAGAAGTCATGAGATACTTAACTTTTAAATAACTCTGACTAAACTTAAGGGAAAAAAATTATATATGAATACAAAAAATAAATAAAATAAGCATAGATACAAAAAATAGCAGGAGGAATGTTTTGAATTTATAGTTATGAATATCTGTTCTGTATCATGAAACTACTATTACTACTACTACCACTCCTACTCCTACAACAACAACTACAACAACAACAACTGCAATGAGGAGTGGAGTAAAAATAAGGGAGTTATTAGAAGCACTATTATCCTCTCACTAACTACCATAACTACTCTTAACTACCGTAACTACTCTATAT
>JAXIVD010011377.1:0-5000 GCA_036785275.1 Cancer borealis
CTAGTACGAAGAAGAAGAAAAAAGATCCAGAACAAGAGCATGAACAAAAAGAACAAGAAAAAAGGTGAGGGGAGGAGTCGGAGGAGGAGAAAAACAACAACAACAACAACAATAACAACTACATTTATTACCAGAAATATGCTACATCACCCATCTTCTCCTTTTGGGGGTAATTTACGCACATCCAACCAACACTGATCCGGAAATATTTGACTAATAATCACTTTTTGAATGTCCATAATAGTATATCATCACACTGGCTGCTGTATTTCATTCTCCAAAGTTTTCCAGCATACTTACTTCCTCGCCTCATCCTTCCAATACACTCACCTCTGTAGTGCAAAATGAAAGACGCCGTAGTAGCTCCTGATGTAGACGGCACAACTTCTCCAGTGTGTGTTTTTGTTATGAAAGGAATATAACATAATGTAAGAGGCAGCAGGGGGTCAGTGAGCACATAAATGGCCTGATAACCCAGCTGTGCCTTATGGATTTATCGATCTAAGTAGAGGTAAAAGAAACCTAACCTTGCTGGGGACCCCATTATAGGTAAACATTACTATCTGTGTGGGCGTGCAACTAGAAATTAGATCGTGTGGCTTCTTGCAGTGTGTCACAACCGGCAAGTATAACGTGTTGCTCCTTCTTTTACTGCAGATTTGATAGGACTTGCGGTTAGAGGAGTATGTCTTTCCTCTACTTACACTTGCAGCTGTCTGTCTTAAATTTGAGAAACGGTTTTTTTTTTGTTTTTTTTTTGTATTTTTTTTTTTTGCGACCGTATGTGAGTGCCTATGTGTGTGTGTGAGTGTGTGTGTGTGTGTGTGTGTGTGTGTGTGTGTGTGTGTGTGTGTTGTGTGTGTGTGTGTGTGTGTGTGTGTGTGTGTGTGTGTGTGTGTGTGTGTGTGTGTGTGTGTGTGTGTGTGTGTGTGTGTGTGTGTGTGTGTGTGTGTGTGTGTGTGTGTGTGTGTGTGTGTCTGTTTCTGTGTCTGTGTGTGTGTGTGTCTGTTTCTGTGTGTGTGTGTGTGTGTGTGTGTGTGTGTGTGTGTGTGTGTGTGTGTGTGTGTGTGTGTGTGTGTGTGTGTGTGTGTGTGTGTGTGTGTGTGTGTGTGTGTGTGTGTGTGTGTGCACGCGCGCGCGCGCGCGCGTGCGTGCGTGACTACTACTGTTATATAAGTTTATATCATGCTTTTTTTGATGTTTTATTCAACTTGTACCTTAAATGACACCTATTCTGCAATCTTCTAAGACCAGGTATACGTATATCGTTATGTAAGCTAAAATGAGTGCAGGAGTTGGATTTCGTTATGATTCTCATTTTTACTAGCAAGGCGACGAGAAGTGTGGATAGCATGATCAGTTTTCGATGTGTTTAGTATGTGAAAAACGTTTTGTTATCAAGCATACCAAAACAATTTTGATATTTCAAGCTGCCATCTAAGCATATAGAAAGACTACTACAGATCACTATGCGTTATGATCAGAAACTCAACCTCTTAGATAACTCAACAACATAATCCTAAGCCTGATGGAAGCAACTGAAATCATACTGCGCACACCTGTTTGCAAATCAAATAAAAAACTTATGATGTTATCAAGTGTAGGATCACTTGTTTATGCAAAATTTTAGTTATAATAAAAATAAAGGTTCATCTATCTATAGCATAAGGACATATTGATACCCCTGTGACCACGCATAGCTGCATTGATAGCTGATAGACAGTTTAGAGGTTGTAGTGTCATCCATCGATTGGTGTGTCTCAGGGAAAAGGGGTGATCCTCCCTCCCCTCCCTCCCTCCCTCCCTCCCTCAAACCCTCCCTCCCTCCCTCCCTCCCTCCCTCCCTCCTTCCCTCCCTCCTTCCTTCCCTCCCTCCCTCCCTCCCTCCCTTCCTCCCTCCCTCCCTTCCTCCCTCCCTCCCTCCATCCCTCCCTCCTTTCATTGTATCATTCACACCGCAGCCAAACGCGTTGACATCATGATGCGTGGAGGTGAGGATCATATCATGATGCGTCCCACTTCATCGTACAAAACGATAACTGCTTTCACTGTTATTTTGTAGATAACGGTAAAAGAAATTTCATAACAAAACCTTAGAAATTACTCTTGTCAAGAAATATAAAGTCTCCTTTAGTATTTTTATTGGACGTTATCTTGGGTACTATCTCCAGTTGTCACACTTTTGGAATCTTTTATACGACTTAAGTACTGGCCAAGGTAGAGTAACGCTGGTTTAACACCCATAATGGTGAATCTGACTTTTCTATTAATTTTTTTTCTGATTTATCTCGTCATAATGAGTCCCAATACTGTACGATCACTGAATTTTTTTTTTTTAAATCAATCTTTTTCTCATATCTTAATATCTGCTTGGTCTCTCTCTACTGCCAGGCAATCGATCTTGTGTTCACTGGGTTAGCTGCTCTTCAAACCACTTGCTCTTTCCATCGTCAATTGTGTACCTTTACTAATTCTTTGAAGTATTTTGCTTGTTTGTTTTGATACGCTCTCTGATCCAATATGATCTTTTATCTGTGTTATTCCTAACACTAACCTCTGACTTTCCCTCACAGGAAGGCCCAAGTAATACCACGAGGCTGGGTCAATATGAAAACTAAGGTAAGTGCACTGGTGAGCTCTTTGACTTCCTCTTCACTCTTTTCTGCAATATCCACGATTTAAAATATAATATCTACTTGTGAGACACATTTCTCCCCCATTCAAGTCGCACCTTTTTTTTTCCCTCGCTGAGACTCTTTACTGAAGCGGATGACAATCTGTGTTTTCCTCCTTCCTATTTCTCTATCTTAAATTCTGTTCAAAGCTGAATGTTATTTGTATATTCTTCACTATATAATCTAGTTTTTTGTCCGATACCTGGAATCTTGCTGGTCAGTAGCCTCGAAAATTTTTGTAGACGTTATAATTACTGTAGAATGTCTATTAAAAATAGATGTTATGCAACAATTAGCTTTCATCATATAACGCCGTGAATTCATCGGACGCTATTTATCTTGACCCTAAAAAATCAAAAGGAAAAGCCCAATAACTGTTGGCGGCTGGATCACAATTGGTCCTATTCAGTTTTATGTTTCAAGCAGTTTCTTTATTCCTTTATTCTTCGTGCCGGTAATCTAAGTAGGAGTTTGTCCTTCTCGACTGACTTGACTTTCTCTACGAGCACAGTATCGAGCCACTTGAAAACAAAACATATTTCCTGGTTTCTTTTTTTTTGTGTGTAATGACATGTACAAGTCTGTATTATTTGTTTGTGTTCTAATTTGTTTTGACATTCATTAATTCATTCATTTATTGTTTATTTGTATCAACCATTCATCATTTGTTATATTGATTATCAATGTATTCAACATTTGATTTTACGGTTATAGCTATTCTATATCAAATCGAAGTTTTTTGAGTGATTAAGAAAAGGAAAAAATAATTGTCGGATGTTTAATCTGTTTTATTAATAACGTGCATTAAAGCAAAAATTTATCATATACCTTGATAATCATTCATCAAGTTTATGACGGAAACTAAAATATAAAGAGAGAGAGAGAGAGAGAGAGAGAGAGAGAGAGAGAGAGAGAGAGAGAGAGAGAGAGAGAGAGAGAGAGAGAGAGAGAGAGAGAGAGAGAGAGAGAGAGAGAGAGAGAGAGAGAGAGAGAGAGAGAGAGAGAGAGAGAGAGAGAGAGAGAGAGAGAGAGAGAGAGAGAGAGAGAGAGAGAGAGAGAGAGAGAATAGTGCAACGGAAAACTGCGGTGTGAGACCAACGAGTGTAGAATGACGTTTGACGCAAACAAATGGTTCCCTCCCTCAAACGAGCGTAAGGGAGAACAAACTGTGCCACGAAATTATTGGAACAAAACACCTCCATTATGTGTGCCAGATGTGGATGCGTAACGACGTCATAAATCTTCCAAACAATGCATTGAACAGCAAGTAATGTCAGACAGGGTTATTCGCTTCAAGTGGATTTTTTTTCTCCCTATATGATGCTAGAATAAAACAAAAGCATAGTGAGGTATTTATTTATGGTTTGCTCAGGGCTGACAGAAAATTATGGAATCCACTTTTGTGTTTGTTTTCCCGTTATGGTACTGCGAGATGAGACGCTGTTGTAGGAAAAGCAGTTAATTATATAGTGATTGGCGGCTTACATATTAACTCTCAGGAAACGTCACCTGCGGAAAATGATAATCTATATTCTTTTTACGTCAAGAATAGTAATAAGTAGTGGAGAATAATACAACTCGCACTACAAATCGTAAATAATCTGCTTTGCACCTCATCACGGATCAAGTGTCAGAGGATTAAGCCTCAAATTAGCGATACATTCAGATCCTATTAAACATTTATCCACTAATGATGCTGGGAGAGCGAGGCAAGCTAGCTGCCACCACCAGAATTATACATAAAAGTAATCAACACAAGTAGCATTAATATCGGGTATATAGAAATACACGAAACCTAGAGCCGATAACCAACACGTAACAAAAGGCCAAGGATAAGGGGAGGTAGTGGTACAGTGGTCTAGTGCTCTGGTATGCGAGCTTAGGATCCCGGATTCGAATTCCCGTTATTCGCTGGCCACTTTTCATTCTTTGATATCACCGCCGGGTGGCCAAAGACTACCCATACTGTCATACTGTCCTCAGACGGGACTTACAATGTTTATATGCATCTGAGGCTGTAATAGCAATTAGCCTCGCACGTTTTCAACATATTCATAAGAGATTGTAAACATTTGAGGCATCACTGTAAAAAAAAATCTGAAAACCTACGCCAAATAGCAGGCGACGCAAGTCCATATGTGCCTCCATAAACCTACTGGCGCCAACGGTTAATGGTGTAGATAAAAAATTATAAAAAATACCGCATGTCGTCGTTAGTGTCTATATTTTCATGTTGTTTTCCTCATTATGTGCATGTATATAAATGTTACAGCTTTAGGTTTCTCAATATTACATCCTCCACCTTGTTGTTCACTAGATCAATAC
>JAXIVD010011377.1:7500-11476 GCA_036785275.1 Cancer borealis
GTGTGTGTGTGTGTGTGTGTGTGTGTGTTTATGTAAATGTGTTTATGTGAGTGTGTGTGTGTGTGTGTGTGTGTGTGTGTGTGTGTGTGTGTGTGTGTGTGTGTGTGTGTGTGTGTGTGTGTGTGTGTGTGTGTGTGTGTGTGTGTGTGTGTGTGTGTGTGTGTGTGTGTGTGTGTGTGTGTTGTGTGTGTGTGTGTGTGTGTGTGTTTGTGTGTGTTGAATCTACTGTAAGCAAAATGGCCAAAGCATTGAGTGACCTGCGTATAATGCAGTGTCCCCAGCTGTCCCGACTGACGAAGGAGGATCTTATTGACAGCATATTAACGGCACCTGAGGCAAGAGATGAGCAGCTGCTAGAACTAACCAACAAACTCCACACCCTTGTCAACGAGGTGGTTGATTTAAAGAAAGCTGTTACTGCATCAAGCACAGGAGTTAACAACAAAATCAACCATCTGCAAGATCAAGTAAATAAGCAGAATGAGATAATATCAAAGCAACAACGATATTTGGAATATTTGGACAGAAAGGAGAGAGAGAAGAATTTAGTCATCACTGGAGTTCCTGATGAAAACGAAGCGTTGATGGGTGCTACGAACGACGAAGAGAAATTAGGCAAGATTTGGTCAGAAGCAGGAGTATCTGAGGAGATCCAGGCATACAGGAGGCTGGGCACCATCGGGGAGGAAAGGAGGTGTCGGGCCATCCTATTGACAGTGAATAGTAAGGAGGCTAGGGACCGGGTCTTGGCCAAGGCACCACAATTGAAGCAAGGGAATAAGACGTGTGAGAAAATTTTCATCAAGAAGGACGTTCATCCCAGTATTAGGAACGAGTGGAAGA
The DNA here is from genome assembly GCA_036785275.1 of Cancer borealis. Taxonomy (NCBI): domain Eukaryota; kingdom Metazoa; phylum Arthropoda; class Malacostraca; order Decapoda; family Cancridae; genus Cancer; species Cancer borealis. The sequence goes on from JAXIVD010011377.1 coordinate 8,344, forward strand.
GGCTTCGCGATGCTGAGAAAGTCGAGAGAGAGCGACCGGAAAACGTTGGATGTGTAATACGCCTGGACACCCGGGAGCGAAAGCTGTTTAAGGATGGTGTGGTCATTGATTCATGGAGCCAACTGTCTTTTTAAGTGGACCACAGCATCTGAGTACTATGAAAGTGGTGTCATGGAACATTAATGGGGTGAGAACAAAGTTAGATAAGAAGCCTGTTCAAGAGTCTCTTCGTAATTATGACATTATTAGTTTAAATGAGGTAAAGACTTCTCTACTTGTATCATTCCCTGGATATGTATCATATAAAAGTGAAGTATGTGGGTCATCTGAACGTGGTGGTACAGTTGTATTTATAAGAAATTGTTTCTCAGAATTCATCCTAAATGTTGATAATAGCATTCAGGAACAGGTGTGGATAAGATTTAGATTTGCACCGAATATTTTGTTCGGTTTTTGTTACATACCACCCTCAGACTCACAGTATTACTCTCATAATTTATTCGCTGCAATTCAGGAGAAACTACTTAGTGATTCAATGAAAGAAGAGTGTATAATTCTAGGTGACTTGAACGCAAGATTTGGAATTTTTGCTCGTGAGTTACCCAGCCTTGTTGAGTTACCTGGCAGTGATAATTATACGTACCCAGATGTGCCTGATGATGTAAGACTTCCAAATGACAATGCGTTCATATTATCAGGTGTTTGTCAAGCCTTGAAACTAGTTTTGATAAACAATCTAAAGACTCCTTATAAGCATTTCATGAGCAGCAAAACTTATAGGAAAGGTGAACAATGGGTGTCCGAGTTAGACGTGTGTATTGTGAGCTCCGGAGTGGTGAGTCGAGTGAGCGATTTTCAAGTGTTTCAGAGTGATTCGTATCCTTCGGATCACGCACCCATTGCTGTCACCCTCTCATTACCAACATGTGACTTAGAGAACCTGAGTGCTCGAGCTCACCACCTCGGGGATCACGCAGTGTTGTATGATTCGTGTAACCGAGATAAACCTGTGAGGAAACCTGTGCACTATAATGATATTGATGAAAATATGTTAACAAACTTACTTCATGAGGTGGAATGTCCCTTACTATGTGACAATATTAACGATGCTGCTAATAATGTGACAGACTTGTATCAGTGTGCGAGAGCCAGTAGACATCAGCAGCCTCAGAGTCAGTATGGTGAGACGGGAGTAGAGAGATGGCAGAGGCTCGTACAAGGTAAAGATGATTTGAAGTTATGGAATGCTATCAATTGGAAGGGGGAGTTTGATAAAGGAAGTCGGTCTGATGAGTGTCCTACGTCCTACTGATACTGAGTTTAAGAAATATTTTGAAGAAAACCTAAACCCCCCAGAAACCATGAGTGTGATTTTACTACTAATGTTACGATACCTATATTGGATGAACCAATTTCCCCACTAGAAATTACAAGACAAGCTAAACTGTTGAAACCTAACAAGGCTCCCGGACCAGATGGTTTATCTCTCGGGATCTTCAGAAGTCTTCCGGAACAATGGTTGCTGTTGTTAGCGTTAAATTCAATGTTATTTTCTATTCTTGCTCATACCCTTTGGAGTGGTCAAAAGCTAAACTTGTGACAATTTATAAAAAAAGGGGATAAGGCAAAGGTAGAAAATTATCGTGGTATCAATGTGATAAATAGTATTGCCAAATTATATGATATGATCCTGTGTTCGAGACTAAAACAATGGTACAAACCTTACAGAGAACAAGCCGGTGCACAAGAAAAACGAGGATGCCTTGAGCATATTGTATCGTTACGACTGTTGTGCGATACTGCTAGGAGAAAGAAGTTGAAACTCTTTGTAACATTTATTGATTTTTCTCAAGCATATGATCGTGTGCCGAGACATGTGTTATTCAGAGTGTTACGCAGGTTGGGGTGCGGGGCAGTAATGTTGTCTGCTCTGGTGGCCATGTACACGGTCACGGAGAGTGTGATCGGAACAGCTGTAGTATTAGTCTCTCTTGGTGTCAGGCAGGGATCGCCTACATCATGCTTGCTATTTGTTATATTGGTGGACGATCTGATACGTATAATCAAAGAAGGGTGTGGTTATGATGGATTTTTACAGTGGCTCCATATCCTGGTACTTATGGATGATACAGTTTTGTTATCCACTTCAAGAGGTGGTATGTTAAGAAAGTTAAATTTATTAGAAGAATATTGTCATGATTATGGTATGAAAATCAACCAATCCAAAACAAAATTTTTCGTAATTAATGGTAGTGAGACAGATTCGGAGCCTTTGGTTGTGGACGACCTCAAAGTAGAACACTGTAATGTATATGTATATTTGGGTTCACCATTCACGAGTGATGGCTGCATATCATCTGCAGTAAGGGCTCATGCCAGGGCAAAAATGCCACATGTGTTAAAGTTTGTATCCTTTGTTAATAAAAATAATGATATTCCATTCTTCGTAAAAAGGAGAGTTTTTGAGGCAGCTTTGATGTCATCACTCATGTATGGATGCGAATCCTGAATTGGAGCAGATCTTAAGCCAATGATTAAACTTTACAATTGGTGTTTAAAGAAGTTGCTTGGTGTAAGAAAATCAACCTGTAATGACGTGTGCTATGTGGAGTCCGGATATTTGCCTTTACCTGATATAGTGAGAAATAAACAACACAAATTCATAAATGTAATGTGGCAAGAGAGATCACAGCTCGTGGATGACCCACTGATGTATGCCTTAAATCTTACTGTTAACACTAACACTGTAACAGGTAGAACAATTAATGATATGATTACACAAAATGTACCTGAACGGAGTATTGCAATGCAATATGTTAAAGACAACCTATCAAATAGTATTTCCTCCAGACGTGTGACTTACATGAGTATTAATCCTGACTTAGAGCTTCATTATGTATACAAGGAACGACACACAATAAATGAGACGCACAGACTATCGTTCACCATATTTCGAACTAGTGGCCATAGCCTGGCCTGCGAGACTGGTCGGTGGAACAGGCGGGGTCGTGGCCGCCTGCCACTGGAGGAGAGACTTTGCCGCTGTGGAGCTATTCAAACAGAGGTTCATGTCGTGCAATACTGTCCTCTTACTCATGATATTAGACAGCGATACCAATTCTCTCAGATGCAG
>JAXIVD010011378.1:5000-10000 GCA_036785275.1 Cancer borealis
GTAGATAAGTTGCATAGAAAATGAAAGGGCAAATTTACTTCTTCAAACAATTTTCTTGATACTCTCTTCTAGTTAAAAAAAATAAATAAACCACGAAAAGGGCGCAAAGAAAGAAGGAAGAAACGAAGGAAAGGGAAGGTTTTTTTTTTAACTCTTACAAATCAAAGGGACTAAAAAATGCAAACAATGATTAACTCCTACATTAATAAGATGGAGAGAATAGGGAGAACAGTGTGGTCATGGAGGAGAGCATGTAGTGTGTAAACTCCACATAACAATAACCATGAAGGTAGTCGTGGCGAAGGACAACAACGGCATAACCAACACAGAGGTAGATTGTCAGTACATGAAGAGGAAGTAATTAAGAGACTTGAATTAATGACACGAATTCCTTTTGACTCTACTAGCTTGTTTGGAAGCGTTGTGTTGGTGGAGCCTTGTCACACACACACACACACACACACACACACACACACACACACACACACACACACACACACACACACACACACACACACACACACACACACACACACACACACACACACACACACACACACACACACACACACACACACACACACACACACACACACACACACACACACACACACACACACACACACACACACACACACACACACACACACACACACACACACACACACACACACACACACACACACACACACACACACACACACACACACACACACACACACACACACACACACCATCATATAAACGATTAATCAGTCCATCCAAACCACAACTTGGACGTTATATACAAAAAAAAGTCTAGAAAAATTAAAGAAAAAAATGAATACTTGTACAGCACGCAAAGGAAATTAATGTACTGAATCTTGACTTTTTTTTTTTTAACATGAGGTTCCGTGAACAAAGAAGTCAAGTCAATGACATTATGTTTTGTGGTTGTAGTGAGGGAATTTTGAAGGACACTGCTGCTGCAACTGGTGACAGCAGTTTAAACCAGAGACAAGACCGATGAGACGCTGCAAAAACCTGATACTAGAGGAGTTATATTTAAATATAACTCAAGATGAAGGATGATGCTACAGAGCACACACGGTGACCCGTCGTGACTGGGGAGGAAAACACTGATAATTTTATGCATTAATTTTCCTGCTGTTGGTGGAGTTACTACTTCAACTACTTACAACTACTTCTACTAACTGCTCTGCTATTACTGCTAATAATAATAATGCTGCTACAACAACAACAACAACTACTACTACTACTACTACTACTACTACTACTACTACTACTACTATTATTACTACTACTACTACTACTACTACTACTACTACTACTACTACTACTACTACTACTACTACTACTACTACTACTACTACTACTACTAGTACTACTACTACTACTACTACTACTACAACTTCTACTGCTACTACTACAAAAGCTAAAAATATCACCATATTACACCCACATTAAAAAGTCTTACTACTACGCATCACATGTGGGACGATTTGAGTACAAAAGATTACGACATAAATAGATGAGCTAAATTTAGACCGTGCTCATCTCTCTGGCAACAAAAGCTTGACTTGAACTTCGGGGAAAATAAACAGAAGTTGATACGTATTGTGGTTTGAACTGAAACTTAACGCGTAGAAGATGTGTAGGGGGGAGGGAATAAGGCAAGAGGGAGAGGGAGAGGGGTGGAGTAGGAGTGGCAGGGAATGGAGAGGGAAAATATGATGAATAAAGAAGGTATGTAATTGTAGGGGTAAGTTAAGGTGAATGATGGTATACTGGGTGACAAGGATTGAAGGAGGGGAAGCAAGTGGGAAGAGTTAGTGGGAGTGATTGGATAGTGAGTGCGTAGCTATTCCCGTGCTTACAAAGGGGTGTGATGGGGTGGGGGGATTGGGGGGGGGGGACGATTGATACGCTCCGCAGTGGAGGAAGAAAAGGTCAGGTGTCGCTTCACTGGAGTGTGTGTGGGCGTATTGTAGCAGAAGATGAAGAAAACAGAGCACGAGTAATATTATAGTAGTGGTAATAGCACGAGTAGTAGTTGTTGTACTACTACTGCTACTTCTGCTACTACTACTATTACTACTGCTACTTCTATTATTACTACTATTACTATTACTTCTACGACTGTTAAACTACTACTACTACTACTACTACTACTACTACTACTACTACTACTACTACTACTACTACCGCCATCGCCAACACAACAAAAATACAAAGAACAACATTAACTACAACAGCAACAATAACATCAACAACAACAACAACAACAACAACAACAACAACAACAACAACAACAACAACAACAACAACAACAACAACAACAACAACAACAACAACAACAAACCTGCTCCCTACACCTTCACGCAGCAAGCCACTGACGTCACACCCCAGACAGACGCAGCCAAGCAAGTCAGGAACAGTCACGAGCGAGAGTCATGATCACAGCCGCACTAACTCCCCTGATAAGGACTCATGGCACTGCTTATCGGATGTGAATGGAGCTTCTTGGCATCCTAGAAGCTCAATATCATCATTTCAGTGCCAGTAATTACCTCTCTGGCTATCGCTCTAATCGTGGTTATTTCATTCCACGCGTGCCAGACCTGCTTAATTCGAAGATACGTTCTGTGACTGATCTGTTAATTGACCTTATAAGCCTTATAAGCATGGCAGCTAAGGTCATGTGCTACCTTAGGAAATATTGTGTATAATTATATATTGTCCAAGTCCATATGTGCCTCCATATCCCTACTGGTGCCAACGATTAATGATATAGAAGAAAAAAAAATTGATGTTGTGAATACATGTATGGTACAACTTGCTCTCCATGTCTTACGTCACTCAGCTGCTGGACATACCACAGCTCTCTTATTTGTTGATATGTATCTATTGTTTTATTCTTGTTTATATCTATCTATTTTTTTTCTATAAGACCTGTACATATATGAAAGACAGAAGCATCGTGATTGTCTCTTAAGATTTAATGGTCAAGGTGATGTGTGACGCAAGGCTTCCCTTCAACTGTTTAATGTTCATATATCATAATCTCTATTGACCGGTATAATTATTGGAGATTGCTGATTAAGGTGAACTGAAATACTCATGCCATTAATTAACAAAAAAAATAGATTAATACATGAAGACATATTAGTTGTTAATCATCAGTGGTCACGGAGTACTAGGTGAAAGGTTAAGAGGAAGCCTGCAAAAAGGTATGCAGAAATGGTGATAAGAAAATAGTGTGTCACAGAAGCTTAAGCGTATACGTGTCAGGAGGGCGTGTATGGATGAAGAGAAGGAGGGCGATGCTACCCGAGAGGCTGAGTAACATGACGAGGCTGGACTCAACCTAAGGTATTGACGTCAAGTTAAAGTATCCAAAGTATTCAGATCAAAATGATGCTATTAAAAGTGTACATATAAGGTAAGATGCAGGTAAGGAATGTCAGTGTTCATTGGTGGATTTATAATGGATGGTGAAGGTGGTGATGATGATGATGGTGGTGATGATAGTGATGATGAAGTATATTTGTAGGATAAAAGAGTGTTTTATGTCTGTTATTCAGCAATACACGTCCTTTTTATTATTATTATTATCTCTCTCTCTCTCTCTCTCTCTCTCTCTCTCTCTCTCTCTCTCTCTCTCTCTCTCTCTCTCTCTCTCTCTCTCTCTCTCTCTCTCTCTCTCCTTCACACACACACGCACACACACACACGTACGTACGTACGTACGCACGCACGCACGCACGCACGCACCCATCCACCCACCCACCCACCCACCCACCCACCCACCCACCCACCCACCCATCGACCGACCGACTCACCCACCCACCCACCCACCCACCCACCCACCCACCCACCCACCCACCCACCCACCCACACCCACACCCACACACACACACACACACACACACACACACACACACACACACACACACACACACACACACACACACACACACACACACACACACACACACACACACACACACACACACACACACACACACACACACACACACACACACACACACACACACACACACACACACACACACACATACACACACACACACACCTGTCTGCTTATTGGTGCATAATTAATCATCTTTTTTATGGCTTGGGTCGTTAAAATACCCACAGGGGGTCTGCGTTTTGTACCTTAAACTGACCATGAACACCATCTCAGAGGGTTGTTCCTGTGACCTTGAGCGTGTGGGAGCGGAACGTGATTAAGTAACAAAGGTGGTGTGACTTTAAAAATCAGCAGGAAATAATTGCAAGTTATAAAGACAACGACTGTGATATGAATGTGTATCCCTTTTTGGGGTGTGGTAAATCGAAGGGTAGTAAGTGGGGTAAGAAAATTCATATAAAGGATATTTTTTGGGGGGTGTTTGGGGTGGGGTCTTAGAGGCAAGAAAATATCATAATCTCCAGTTTTTTGTATAAGTGTGTTTAGAAGTACTTATGTGTTTTCTTGTTTTTCTATGTGTGGCATTTGTTGTTTGAATGTCCTTGTTCAATAAGTCCTATATACACGTTGTATAATGGCATTGGCATATTCATTTTCAGGCTTTATTCTATTCACAAAAAGATATACCTGAAAAAAGTGTATCAAAATTTTCAGTCTTCCAAAACTTTAAAAAAAAAATGTTCAGCTTATATTCCCTTGATGCTCTAGAGAAGCTCCTCTTAGGTAAGGATAACTCAACCTCCCTGGTCCTCCTTAAGTATAGTTATATATCACATAATTACAGCATTGAGTTGCACAAGTGTTGGGTTAGAAAAAGCTGGAGTTAAATTATTTTTTTTCTTAATCCATTAGTAGATTTTTTGTTCCTTTTTTTTTTTTTTTTTTTTTTTTTACATTAAAAGGGTACTGGCTAAGGGAAAAAAAATATGATTATAAAAAAAAGTCCCGCTTGTCGCTACAAACCTGTAAAGAAGATAGTAGAAGAAATAAAAAATGGGGGAGCAGT
>JAXIVD010011379.1:7500-11472 GCA_036785275.1 Cancer borealis
GTGTGTGTGTGTGTTTTTGACTCCGTCAAGGTTTTGTCTTCTGAATAACGCGAGTCTAGGGCAGCGAAGGAGCTTTATCATGCTCGGGAGAAGAGATAGATTGCCACTTTGCTGTAAGCCTTCATCTTGGGGCTGACGGGTGAGTGGACGCCGCGCCTCACAGCGGTGTGACGCGGTAGCCACGTTCCTCCAGTGCAGGAGGCGCAGCTGGAGTCTCTGGTGGAGTGTTGTCTTGATCGTCGTAGTTCTCCGGCAGGTCTCCCCAGGACACACGCAGACTGCGTCGCGCCTCCCGGCTGGGGTCGCGGCTTGTCTTCAGCACACCGGCGCGAGGTCGTCCTTGTCGTATTACCACGCCCCTGACGGCCGTGGGTTCAGCCTGAAGTGGTGAAGCAGCAGATGGCGTACTGGCAGGATCTTCGTCAGTTTCTGGGTCTGGTGAGAGAGTGAACTGTTCCCTTGGAGGAGAATCTCCTAAAGGTGCCAACAGCTTCAGCAGTGACACAGAGAGAGGGTCTCCAGGCGGGTCACGAGGTGAGACTGGTCTTCTCCGAGGCAGGGCCTCAGGGGTTGGAGTTCTGCCATGCCTCCCACCCAAGGCGGGGGAACCAGATCCTCTTAGTTTGGGCATCATTGATATGATGGTTGGCGCGGTGCTCCGTGCCACTCCGCATTGGACCGAACTCTCGGAGGCACAGGCGGCAACGTCAATAGCCTCTGAATCTCGAGCTTTGCTCTCAGTGTATCTTGTTTCTCCTCCGCTGCCCCAGTTGGCTGCTATCTTGCCTTGCCGTGTAAGGCTGCCCCACTGCCTGAAGGAATCCTTTTGGGATTCTTGTGAATCAAACCAGAGGCGGGGTTCAGTGTCTTGATCGTCTTCCAGGTCCAAAGAGGAATGGTGACTGGCCAGCCGCCATCCCCTGTTGGGAGGCGATCGAACTGCAGTGTCGATATTATCATCGGGTTGGCCAGCCAGAAAGGACAAGGCATCGAGCGCCTCCTCAATGGAACCTGGATCTGTTAGGCCGGCATTGAGTGCTTCTCCCACAGTCTGGCTGTGTTCCATCACGTCCTCTTGAGAAAGCGTGCGGTGGACATCATTTTGGGTGACACTCGTCTTAACTAGTTCCCTGAAGGACATCTTGTCCAGGCCACCTGTCCTACCGGATCTCAGACTTCCAATTCCTAGTGCTGGGGCTGGGCTTGGAGACCTGTTCCTTGTCGCATTTCGTTCCCATTCTGAAGCACGTACTTGTGGCAGGTGTAGTGATGCTGCCTCATGCGTGGGCAATGGAAGAGTGTCGACATGCACCGAGTACGCCAACACGCCTTCCAATTCCCCAGGAAAGAACCTTTCGTTGTGACGGGTGTTCTCGACGGCGCGTCTGCCCTCCAGCCGCTCTAGCTTCTCGATGAACTCTTGACTCGGCCCGTCCTGGCCGAGATCTGCCTTGTCTTGGTCCAGAACGTCCACTGGCTCCTCATCGTCAGAAAAATCGAAGATAGTGTCTTTCAGGCAAGGCTTAACAAGGCTGAATGGGGTGGGGCTGCTGGCTGGGTTGGCATCACGGAAAGGTGACACACGCTCGTAGTCTTGTTGTATTAAGGAGCCGATAGACGTGGGACGGGCAGGTCGTAGGGGTCGTGGTGGTGGAGGTGGTGGAGTCACACTGTGGCTGCGTTGCCCCTTCGTTCCGCCAGTAGGCTGCGGTGAGCTCGATTCTTCTTGGTCGTGTTTCCTCGTGCCCCTCTGGGTAGGAGACGAAAATGGTGACCTGGGTTTGCTTCCTTCCGCCATGATGTCATGAATGTATCTCTGTGATCCAGTATCTAATAGGCCTTGCTTAGAGGATGCCGAGCTGGGGCCGAGATGCCAGGAGGCGGGCCTGTTGTCGCTCCGGGTTATGGTCTGCTGCTCTTGGATGCGTTGAGAGAAGTGCTCCACCATCTGGAAGACGGAAGCGATGCGTAATTCGGCTTGTGGATCCGCAGCAGACTCAGTGTTCCTACGACCGTCTCGACCCGACGATGCCTTAGCACCATGCAGGCCATTCTCCTCCCGTATCGGACAAAAGCCTCGACGTTCAGGCTCCGCCAGAAACTCCGACACTTCCATGTCTGCCTCTGTCATAGAGACGGACATTACTGAAGCCGTTGGGTCTTTGGCACTTTCTTTTTTTTCATCCTCCTCTTCCTCCTTCTTTTCTTCCACCTTCTCCTCCTCAATCCTTTCCCCTTCCTCCTTCTCTACTCGTCCCCACTCCGGTATTTCTATATTTTCAAAAGTAATTTTCTTTTTCTCTCTCTTTCCTTTCATTTCTTCCTTCTCCTTTACTATTTTTGCTTCCTCTTCTCTTCCTATTACCATTTTCTCTTCCTTTTCTCTCTTCTCCTCCTCCTCTTCCTCTTCCTCCTGTTCCATCTTCTCCTCCATCTTCTTTACATTGTTGTAGTCATCATTTTTTTCTCCTTTTCCTTCTTTCTTATGTTCCACCACCACCACCACCTCTTCCTCCTCCTCCTCGTCCTCCAACTTCTCTTTCTCCTTCTCTTCCTCTTCCTCTTCCTCTTCCTCCTCCTCCTCTTCTTCCTCCTTCTCCTCCTCTTCTTCCTCCTCCTCTTCCTCCTCCTTTTCACCTCTATTTCGGTCATTACTCTCCTCTTCATTTATCATTTCTATTTTCTTCAGTATGTCCTCCTCCTTCTCCCTCTTCTCCTTCTCCTCCTCTTCCTCCTCTTCCTCCTCCTCCTCTTCTTCCTCTTCCTCCTCCTCCTTCTCATCCTCCTTATCGTAGTGTGGCTGAGGAAAATGTTTTCTCTCAACGGTCAGAATTTCATTATTTTTCTCTATTTCTTCTTCGATTTCTGTATTTCTTTCCTTGACATTGTATTCCTTTGTTTGCGGTTTCCTGTTTATCACTTCCTCCCAACGGTTTTCATTTACCTTAATTTTTTTTTCCTCTTCCTCTTCCTCGATCTCCTCTTCCTTCTCTCTCCTCCTCCTCCTCCCCCTCCTCCTCCTCCTCCTCCTCCTCCTCCTCCTCCTCCTCCTCCTCCTCCTCCTCCTTCTCCTCCTCCTCCTCCTCCTCCTCCTCCTCCTCCTCCCCCTTCTCCTCCTCCTCCTCCTTCACCTCCTCCTCTTCCTCCTTCTCCTTCTCCTCCTCTTCCTCCTTCTCCTCTTTTTCCACCTCCTGATCTTTCCCCACTTCCCTCTCCTCCTCCTCCTCCTCCTCTTTCCCCCTATTGCTCTCCTGCTCCTCCATATTCTTGTCTTCCTTCTCTCTGTCCTCTTTTGGTTGATGCACTTCTACTGTACACACAGCCGAAGCGACCCCGCTCTCCCTCTCCGCTACAAGCCATTCCTTGCTGGGAGAGCTTCGGGGGGAGAATATGTCTTCCAGCTGGCACTGGTCTTCGCCCTTCCCCCTCTTAGGCATGGTACTTTCACCGTATGGAGGAATGGAAGTGCCGTGTTTAGCCGTTATGGTAGTATCGTAATCATTATGTGGTGTAGCTGTGTCGAGGGGAGGGTGAGGAGACGTGAAACTCGGTATAAGAAGAAGTTGTGAGGGGCGATGAGAGGTCGGAATACGAGGGGTGTCGGGAGTGTTGGGAGGGACAGGGTTTTTAGGAGGGATTGGGGTGTAGCGCGAAACTGGGATGTGGGGTGACGCAGGGGAGTGGGAGAAGGAGCGGGGCAAGGTGTGTGAGAGTTCGGGAGCACTGGACTTGTCAGGGGTAGGAGGCCACACTGCAAGGCGGGGAGAACGAGGGCTGCGAGGGGATCGGTACCCGTGGAGGGGAGGAGCACTGTACTTGGGCTCATTTGGAATGTCTTTATCCGCCTTGACTCCCTGCTGCCATGGAAGGTTGGAGGAGGAACTTCCCGGTGTGAGGGTAGTTGGAGGCCAGTCAGTGGCTTGCAGGCAGGGCAGCACAGGGGAGGGTGGCGAGGGACTTCCTGGCCGCAGG
>JAXIVD010011380.1:2500-10000 GCA_036785275.1 Cancer borealis
GAAGGTACCGGTGAAAATTGCATTTTGGAGTCTGACAACTTTAGACTGCGCTCAAAGGCCGTAAAGGACAATGCTGACACAGTTGATTGTTACTTTTACCACTGACTCCGGGCTTTGATTGAACATCTATTCCCACTGCTTCAAGTAGAAGACTACATGATTCGCTATGAAGTCCAAGCTCGTGGGACTATTCATGCTCACTTGCTCCTCCTTATCAAAGATGGATCTGGTGTAGAAGACACGAAGATAACGTATAGAGATATAAACAAGACAACTAACGAGGAGAAATGTAATAAAAAATTCATGCCGCACAAGAAAAGGTGATTCAATTTGTCACCAAACAGCTCAACATTTCTGCAGTTCATCCTCAGCCTAATCCCCATCACTGGCCAGGGCCGTTGGGACAAGATGTGCATACACCATCTACCAATGTTCTGCAGCAATGGTTCTTGTCACTCATGCATTGGATAGATTACAAGGATAGGTATGCACAGCTTATTAATCGTTGCATGCTGCGCCAGTGCAAGCTAGGATATTGTCAGAACAAAAAAAGAAAGAATGCAAACGGATATATATGCCGTTTCAACTTTCTGATGGATCCGATTGGCTTTGAAGAAGTATATAGTGAGGATGGTTCCACCATTGAGAGCCTGACACGAACAAACAAAACAAAAGAGGGAGAGATGTTTGACGCATCGGACCTCCTCTTTCTGAGAAACCACAGGACCCTCGTTCACCCCATTCCAGGCCACTACAGGCTACATATGGGGAGCCAATATTGAGGGAAGACCGGAAAATCCTACAGCCAAGTTCAAAAATACCTGATGAAGTACATGTTCAAAACTGAACCTTCATCAATCCCATATAAGGCCATACTTAAGGCAATCGTAAGGGAGACAGATGATGAAGATCCAATCAGAAAAGCCTTTCAGAGAATCCTGATGAAGACGGTTGGCGAGCACGACTTTTCGAATCAAGAATGCCATCACATCTTGAATGGCCTGGATTTTGTCGAATTCAGTAAACAAATTATCCCAGTCAATGTCATGGGTGCAACTAGGGTGGAGCGCCTTCCTCGAGAGGTTCAGCAACAAGACGAGCAGGACAACAATCAGAGTAGAAGAGCAACAACAGCGACAAACATTGCCGGCCATTACTGGGAAAGAGATGCTGATCCCAAGTACACAGATGCTTTGCATAGATTTCAAGAACATGGTGAGGGAACAGATCCAGCCCAAATTTCTCTCTATGAATTTGCCTCATGATACAACAGAAACTGGAAACTAACAGGTTTGGTGAAAGTAACACATGTTACACCAAATTTCAGCTGTATCCCAAACAAGAACAATGAGCACCGTTACATACTCTTCCTCAAGAGCATGTTGTTGGTTCACAAGCTCAGAAGCACTTTTGCAGCAGTCGAAGTTATGTCCATCCAAGAATTGGAACAGGCCACAAATGATGTCTGCAGTTCGGACCAACGTCCCAAGCTCATAAGAGAGGAGTTTGAGCAGAGGTGGTGACCAAACAGAAGGCAATGATGCCGCTGCCGACAAACAGCAGGAAGGAGATTTTTTATTTTTTTAAGTTAAAAGGGTACTGGCTAAGGGAAACATAAATGAAGTATGAAAAAAAATCCCGCTTGTCGCCAAATCCCGCAAAGAAGACAGTAGGAGAAATATAGACATGGGAGGGCAGTCCAATTTAGTAAGAGAGGTATCTTGACACTCCTCTTTTGAAAGAGTTTAAGTCATAGGCAGGTGGAAAAACAGATAAAGGAAGAGAGTTCCAGAGTTTACCAGTGTAAGGGATGAAAGAGTGAAGATACTGGTTAACTCTTGCATTAGGTAGATGGACAGAATAAGGATGAGAAGAAGTAGAAAGTCTTGTGCAGCGAGGCCGCGGGAGGGGAGGAGGCATGCAGTTAGCAAGTTCAGAAGAGCAGTCAGCATGAAAATAACGATAAAAGATAGATAAAGAAGCAACATTTCAGCGGTGACTTAAAGAATCAAGAAAGTCAGTTAGAGGAGGAGAGTTGATTAGGCGAAAAGCCTCAGACTCCACCCCGTTTAAAAGAGCTGTATGAGTTGAGCCTCCCTAGACATGAGAGCAATACTCCATAAATGGGCGGATAAGGCTCCTGTACAGAGCAAGCAGCTGGGAGGGAGAGATAAATGGACGCAGATGCCATAGGACACCTAACTTTTGGAAGCTGATTTAGGAAGAGTAGAGATATGAAATTGCCAGTTTAGATTTTTAGTAAAGAATAGACCGAGTGTGTTTAATGTGGAGAAGAGGGGAAGTTGAGTGTCATTGAAGAAGAGAGGATAGTTATCTGGAAGTTAATGTCGAGTAGATAGTTGTAGAAATTGAGTTTTTGAGGCATTGAACAAAACAAGGTTTGGTCTGCCCCAATCAGAAACTAGTGAAAGATCAGAAGTTAAACGTCCTATAGCATCTCGCCTTGAGTCATTTAATTCATGTTGGGTTGGGCGTCTGTTGTACGAAGTTTAAAAATGCAAGGTGTTGTCATCAGCATAGGAGTGGATAGGGCATTGAGTTGAGAGATTTAGAAGATCATTGATGAATAATAGAAAAAGAGTGGGTGAGAGGACAGAACCCTGAGAAACACCACTGTTGATAGTTTTAAAAGAACAGTGACCGTCCACTACAGCAGCAATAGATCGTTGGAAAGGAAACTGGAGATGAAGGTAAAGAGATAAGGATAGAATCCGTAGGAGGGTAGTTTAGAAATTAAAGATTTATGCCAGACTCTATCGAAGGCTTTCGATATGTCAAGGCCGACAGCAAAGGTTTCACCGAAGTCCCTAAAAGAGGATGACCAAGATTCAGTTAGGAAAGCAAGAAGATCACCAGTAGATCGGCCTTTACGGAGCTGATAGATGCGTCATTATCTTCTTATTAAGGACAGACTCAAAGGCTTTAGAAAGGCAGGAAATCAAAGCTATAGGGCGGTAGTTAGAGGGATTGGAGCGGTCACCTTTTTAGATGTTGAGGAATTGCTTGTCCAGCCAGAGCCATTCACAGAAAACTACGAGCAGGACAAATGGATGGAAGTATTGAGACTGATAAATGCGGGGCAAGAGACAGAGTTAGATGAAGTTGCCGATTACGATGATGCAGAATTTTTGGTCCACGTCAAAACCACAGACTGGCAAGAAGATGCCCGAAACCTAAATTTACATCTGGAGAGTTTCAAGGAGTTGGAGGTCTGGGTGCAAACAAAGAAAAAAGAAATTCCTATCAGCACAAGCGATAACGAACTCGGTGGACAGCTCAACGACCTCAACGGCAAGTAGTTCATCGCATTTGCCATCATCCGAGATTTCATATTGAAAGCACTCCTTCAGGGACTCGACTCTGTTCCCCAGCTTCTATTGAACATCTCAGGAGCTGCAGAAACCGGTAAGATTTCTTGGCTAAATACTGTCAAACGTTTCAGCCTCAGCGTCTTTCAATCAGACTTTGTGACCACGTGTCCTCCGTCTGGAAATGCAGCCCATCTGATTGAAGGGGAGACATTGCACAGCATGATCTATTTGCCCATCAGCATATCTAATCCTGACAAGATGAGGACCTCAAAGTAGATTCAAACACGTCGGCATTCTTGTAATCGATGAGAAATCCATGATAGGCCACAAACTTTTCAAGTTGGTTGACAAACGGCTGCAAGAAGCAGGACCATAGCACATATGCACACCATTCGGAGGTATTTCCATCATACTTCTTGGTAACTGGAAGTATTTCCCTCTAGTCTTTGACACATCACTCTATAGAGTTCAAACCAGCTATCCACAAGGTTACAACCTGTATAGGGAGTTCAAAGATTACCTCATCTTTGATAGGATCCAGAGACAAGACTGTGACGATCAAAAAAAAATTAATGAAGAATTGCATTACTTGGAAAATGGAACCTTTTCAAAGACTGATTGGCATCACTGGAAGACCAGAGCATTAGACATGCTGCCACCTGATGAAAGAAATTTGTTCCTCAACCATACAACTCTTGCTTATGTGCTGAAGAGACATATGGTGCCTCACAACGTTTACCGCATCAAAGCAATTGGAAATCCAGTTGCTCCCATTGCAGCTTTAACATCCAAAATAGCTCACTTTGTCACATTGGGGATAGGCAGAGCGGACTTCAGAATAAACTCCTTCTCAGTAACGGAGCAAAATATTCTTCTTACCTCCAACCTTTGGACAGCAGTTGGTTTCACCAATGGTGCCACAGGATATGTGCATTCAATCCTCTACAATCCAACCCCCTCTCCCTTCCTGAAACAATCATCGCCACTTTTGAGGCATATCTTGGACCGCCTTACCTAAAATATGTGTCCCAATGTGTGCCAATTATCCCAGTCAGGAGACAGTGGATGAGAAACGGTGTTTCTTACTCCAGGACACAACTTCCCCTCATCCTCGGCTATGGTCCGTCCATCCACAAGCTTCAAGGTTCAACATGCGACCGGTTACTCCTCAATCCAGGGAGAAAGGAGTTTGCTGCCGGACTCATGTTCGTGGGAGCAACACGGACCAAAATTTTCCAACGTCTCCTTCTGGACCCCATGCCAAATTTTGGCCACTTTGACCTATCGAAGAACAATGAAATCCAGAAGAGGATCGAAGAAAAAACAAGAATGGCGGCCTTTCAGGATGACACCATTGCCAGAATCAGCACTGCAATTCAGGAGTGCTGCGCTGCATTTCAGAGGTTTCTGACATAATCAGTGAGTATATATTTGCCTGTGCTCTATAATCTGTTTTAACAGCATAATAGCTCACCCAGTTATCAGACACAGCAGAGAGAGAGAGAAGGTTGTGATATCTACATTAAAGAAGATGTCTGCTCCCAAATATTTTACAACATTCCAATATCTCACACAGGTATGAAAAGCAGCGAACTGAGAAAATGGAAGAATCTAAAATAAAGAAGATTGGAAATGTGTTTTTCTATTTCTATCCAAATAAAATATAACTTTTGGCTTTAATTGAAAAATAAAACAGCTTGTAACTTTCTTTTCCTGAGAGAAACATAACTCTCCGGAGTTATGTTTCTCAGCAACTACCCAAACTGAAACCAGCAGTTTGGGTATGCTGGGTGAGTTTTTTAAATGTCATTGTTACCCAGCATGTCCATTCACTTTATTATTATTATGTTTTCAGAGGTTAGTATTACATCCTGATTGGAACTTGCAATAATGTAAAAATAAAAATATATTTAAGCTCCTTATTCGCTGAATCATTTTAGTCATCCTTCCTTGTACTTACCAGGATTTCTTACCAGGATGAGCTCCTCTGGACGGTAGCTCCAAACATGCCAACACACCACAGTGTGATAAAAGTTTGTGATAATGACAAATAAGTACCTAATGTAAAATACTGTGGAATGTGTGTTGTAAGCATTCAGTAAGATTTTCAACAATACAATTTAAAATCCATACATTCTGTTCCCCAAATGAACAGCAAGTAATCTTTTAAACTGTGATAAGGTGGGAGCCAGCACGATCTCAGCAGGCAAAGAATTCCAATGGCTAATAACTCTAACTGAGAAAAATCTTTTGAGCAAGTCAGTGTGTATACGAGGGTGAAATATTTTGAGAGGTTGGCTCCGTGTTCTGACATCTGCCATTGGTGTAAAGATATCAGTCAAAGTGAGAGGTGTTAATCCATTGAATATTTTCCACACCTTGATCAGATCAGCTCTGAGCAGTCTCCCCTGCACTGAATACAAACTGCTGACTTATTTATCTTATCTGTGTGTGTATGTTGGTATACATATATCATAGACTACACTATACTTGACTGGACACTCGAAATCTGACCATTTGCAAACCGGTCCTATAGCAGATTTTTAGAAAAATCAAATAAAATACTTAGAAATAAGATAGGAACCTCAAATAAAAAGCAAACACTTCAGAGTGATGTAGATAATATGTTTATGAGCAACAAAAACAAATTAGTCAACGTACGTCATCAGTGGGCGACAATTATTAAATCCTAAGAAACCAAGAAAAACACAAAATTTGCAATAATTTCCAGGAATATTGGAATTTCAATCTGAAAACACTTACATGCATAGCCCCTGTAGTCTATATTAATATGCAATACCATAGAATACACCATACGTGACTGTGCACTCGAAATCGGGTCTTTCGCAAATGTGTCCTGAGGCGATTTTTTGTTTGTTTTATTTAAATAAAATACTTAAAATCATCATAGAAACCTCAAACAATAAGCAAACACCTCAGAGTGATGTGAAGAATATGTTTATGAGCAACAAAAACAAATTAGTCAACATACGTCATCGGTGGGCGATAATTATTAAATCCTGACACCAATAAAGACACCAAATTTGCAATAATTTCCAGGAATATTGGAATTTCAATCTGAAAACACTTACATGCATAGCCCATGTAGTTTATATTAATATGCAATACCATCGAATACACCATACGTGACTGTGCACTCGAAATCGGGTCTTTCGTAAATGTGTCCTGAGGCGATTTTTTGTTTGTTCTATTTGAATAAAATACTTAAAATCATCATAGAAACCTCAAACAAAAAGCAAACAACTCAGGGTGATGTGAAGTATATGTTTATGAGTAACAAAAACAAATTAGTCAACATACGTCATCGGTGGGCGACAATTATTAAATCCTAAGACACCAATAAAAACACCATATTTGCAATAATTTCCAGGAATATTGAAATATTAAACTGAAAACACATACATACATAGCCAATGTAGTCCATACTAATATACATGCATGCTTGAAATAATATTTGAAACTATTTCCAAATATTCTGTTTGGTTTTCTACGTTTTCACTGAGCATGGCAGGATACACAACACCTTAGTGTTGCCAGTAATTGTAAAATATAACCAAAACTTGAACACAACACCTTAAGTCACTCGTAATCAATTCAGTCATACTCATACTTCACTCATACTTTCATATACCCATAAATAACATCAAGAAGAAAAAAATTAACATTCCTAATCAACTTACGATGTTTGCTGAGTGTCATCGAGAGAGCGTTTCTCAGAGACTGTGTAAAATAATTCCATTGTAATTCCTTATTGGTGATGGTCTCCAGTCAATTTGTTGGTTTCATTGCCTCCTCCTCCTCTTCTATCTAGCAATGTTCTTTCCAATGATCTTATCACCATACATCACTTTCCCGGCGTACGTACTTTTCCTTTTATCATGCCATGCTCAGTGAAAACGTAGAAAACAAACAAAATATTTGGAAATAGTTTCAAATCTTATTTCAAGCATGATTCAGAGTATACAATAGAAACTGATGAAGCTACGGTCACACTAGGTTTTGCTAACGCTAGCCTGGCTTCCGTTTTTTCTGGATTTACAGCGATATGATTACCAGTCTGGTCAACGTAGAACTAACCTTGTGGAATCAGCTGATCATAACAACAACACAAGCCGTTATGGAGGAAGCACTTCTCTTCTTCTTCTTC
>JAXIVD010011381.1:0-7500 GCA_036785275.1 Cancer borealis
TACTACTACTACTACACTACTAACTACTACTATACTACTACTACTACTACTACTACTACTACTACTACTACTACTACTACTACTACTACTACTACTACTAACTACTACTACTACTACTACTACTACTATACTACTACTACTACTACTACTACTACTACTACTACTACTACTACTACTACTACTACTACTACTACTACTACTACTACTACTACTACTACTACTACTACTACTACTACTACTACTACTACTACTACTACTACTACTACTACTACTATACTACTACTACTACTACTACTACTATACTACTACTACTACTACTACTACTACTACTACTACTACTACTACTACTACTACTACTACTACTACTACTACTACTACTACTACTACTACTACTACTACTACTACACTACTACTACTACTACTACTACTACTACTACTACTACTACTACTACTACTACTACTACTACTACTACTACTACTACTACTACTACTACTACTACTACTACTACTACTACTACTACTACTACTACTACTACTACTACTACTACTACTACTACTACTACTACTACTACTACACTACTACTACTACTACTACTACTACTACTACTACTACTACTACTACTACTACTACTACTACTACTACTACTACTACTACTACTACTACTACTACTACTACTACTACTACTACTACTACTACTACTACTACTACTACTACTACTACTACTACTACTACTACTACTACTACTACTACTATACTACTACTACTACTACTACTACTACTACTACTACTACTACTACTACTACTACTATACTACTACTACTACTACTACTACTACTACTACTACTACTACTACTACTACTACTACTACTACTACTACTACTACTACTACTACTACTACTACTACTACTACTACTACTACTACTACTACTACTACTACTACTACTACTACTACTACTACTACTACTACTACTACTACTACTACTACTACTACTACTACTACTACTACTACTACTACTACTACTACTACTACTACTACTACTACTACTACTACTACTACTACTACTACTACTACTACTACTACTACTACTACTACTACTACTACTACTACTACTACTACTACTACTACTACTACTACTACTACTACTACTACTACTACTACTACTACTACTACTACTACTACTACTACTACTACTACTACTACTACTACTACTACTACTACTACTACTACTACTACTACTACTACTACTACTACTACTACTACTACTACTACTACTACTACTACTACTACTACTACTACTACTACTACTACTACTACTACTACTACTACTACTACTACTACTACTACTACTACTACTACTACTACTACTACTACTACTACTACTACTACTACTACTACTACTGCAATCACCGCATTCAAATTTCCCTTTTTCCCTTTTCTCTAAACTTTCACATTTCAACAAAACACCAACAATTCCCTTCATTACATAGTCTTATTTAAGGTGAGAAGAGTATGTTGAAACACACTATTAATTATCACTTACTGTACGTAGGTTCTTAATTGCAGTCATTGGAGTAATTTAATGTATTTTGTGAATTGTAATAAACTTAACTTTTTCTCGTTGTTTTTTGATGAGTATTGAGTTGATGTAATATTTTTTTCTCTTATAACTTATGTCGTGTCTTATCTTCGTCTCACTGTAGCATCATCTTCCTTATCATTACTCATACAAATACTTCATCATTACTTATATCAATACTTCCTCCTCTTGTCACCCATACTTAATCCCCTCATCACCCACGACAAACCCACGTCCTCACAGTCACCCACTCACCCACTCACCCATACACCCACACCACCCCCTCATCACCCACCAAGACACACACCCGTTCACCCACACACCCATCCACACCACCAATAGACACCCACTCACCCATCACCCTCACCATCCCCTCATCACCCTCACTATTCCTTCATCACCCACACATCATCCCTCACCATCCTTGGCACCATCCCTGTTATGTGGCACCGCGGGAACCAATGAAAAGTCACCAGGCAGGCACTTAAGGCAGACTCACCCCTGATTGGTGGATGTGTGGGGTGCTGCGCGTTTATTGGCTGGCTGGGCGTCGCTGAGAAGCCTGCTAATGGACCAATGGGAGGAGAGTATTGCGGCATAGTGTTGTTTGGTTGTTTAGTTGTTTATTTGTTTGTTTGTTTGTTTGGCTGGTGGTGGTAATGATGGTGTGGTAATAGAGGTGGTGGTGGTGGTGGCGGCGGTATTGGAACATAGAGGTGAATAAAAAAAAATTAAGTATAGGTATTAATTCTTTTGTAACTTCATATTGATAATGAGTTCGTCGCGCCACCTATCGATGATGTAATGTTTAAACTGTGTGTCTGTCTCTCTATCTGTCCCTTTGTCTGTCTCTCTGTTTCTCATCAACCCGTCACGCCCTGTTCTGTTGGTGTGGTGTGGTGTGGTGTGGTGTGGTAGTGTGGTGGTGTGGTGTGGTGTGTTGTGTGGTGTGATGGTGTGTGGTGTGGTGTAATGTGGTGGTGGTGTGGTGTAATGGTGTGGTGGTGTGCGCGTCAGTCAGTCCCTCTCTCCCTGGTGTTAATGGTTTGTGTTGTGAGCTGAGGTTTTTGTGATGTAATAGTGTTGTGTCGTGTTTTATTCGGGAGCATTCAGTTTTGAGCTTTAATTAAAGTATTATTGAATTATTTATGGCAGAGGGACGAGCTTATATCTGTGATGCTTTGATTCTTTTTGATCATCACCACGAGCGACAGGTGACCGAGTGAGCCTAGCTGGATGATGAGTGAGTGTGTGTGTGTGTGTGTGTGTGTGTGTGTGTGTGTGTGTGTGTGTGTGTGTGTGTGTGTGTGTGTGTGTGTGTGTGTGTGTGTGTGTGTGTGTGTGTGTGTGTGTGTGTGTGTGTGTGTGTGTGTGTGTGTGTGTGTGTGTGTGTGTGTGTGTGTGTGTGTGTGTGTGTGTGTGTGTGTGTGTGTGTGTGTGTGTGTGTGTGTGTGTGTGTGTGTGTGTGTGTGTGTGTGTGTGTGTGTGTGTGTGTGTGTGTGTGTGTGTGTGTGTGTGTGTGTGTGTGTGTGTGTGTGTGTGTGTGTGTGTGTGTGTGTGTGTGTGTGTGTGTGTGTGTGTGTGTGTGTGTGTGTGTGTGGTGTGTGTGTGTGTGTGTGTGTGTGTGTGTGTGTGTGTGGTGTGTGTGTGTGTGTGTGTGTGTGTGTGTGTGTGTGTGTGTGTGTGTGTGTGTGTGTGTGTGTGTTGTGTGTGTGTGTGTGTGTGTGTGTGTGTGTGTGTGTGTGTGTGTGTGTGTGTGTGTGTGTGTGTGTGTGTGTGTGTGTGTGTGTGTGTGTGTGTGTGTGTGTGTGTGTGTGTGTGTGTGTGTGTGTGTGTGTGTGTGTGTGTGTGTGTGTGTGTGTGTGTGTGTGTGTGTGTGTGTGTGTGTGTGTGTGTGTGTGTGTGTGTGTGTGTGTGTGTGTGTGTGTGTGTGTGTGTGTGTGTGTGTGTGTGTGTGTGTGTGTGTGTGTGTGTGTGTGTGTGTGTGTGTGTGTGTGTGTGTGTGTGTGTGTGTGTGTGTGTGTGGTGTGTGTGTGTGTGTGTGTGTGTGTGTGTGTGTGTGTGTGTGTGTGTGTGTGTGTGTGTGTGTGTGTGTGTGTTGTGTGTTGTGTGTGTGTGTGTGTGTGTGTGTGTGTGTGTGTGTTGTGTGTGTGTGTGTGTGTGTGTGTGTGTGTGTGTGTGTGTGTGTGTGTGTGTGTGTGTGTGTGTGTGTGTGTGTGTGTGTGTGTGTGTGTGTGTGTGTGTGTGTGTGTGTGTGTGTGTGTGTGTGTGTGTGTGTGTGTGTGTGTGTGTGTGTGTGTGTGTGTGTGTGTGTGTGTGTGTGTGTGTGTGTGTGTGTGTGTGTGTGTGTGTGTGTGTGTGTGTGTGTGTGTGTGTGTGTGTGTGTGTGTGTGTGTGTGTGTGTGTGTGTGTATATCAGTGCATGTAGAAATGTGTAAATGTATGTTATCTGGTCGTCTAGAAATGTATGATATTCTGCTGTGTGTGAATGTATGAATGTTTGTATGAATGTATAACCATGCAAGGGGGAGAGAAAGGGAGGGTGAGGAATGGAGGGAGGGTGAGGAAGGGTGAGAGAGGAGGAAGAGTGAGAGGGAGAGGAAAGGGAAGAGAAATAGAGGAAGAGAGAGGTAAAAGTGAAATAGGAATAAATGTAACAATAATAATAATGATGATGATGATGATGATGATGATGATAGTGGTGAAGGTAATAGTAGTAATAATAATGATAATAGTAATAATGATGATGATAATAATAATGACAACAACAACAACAATAACACTCAGATAATCAAACACAACATTGATATTTTTGAAACATTTATTGTATACAAGTATTTACAAAGTGTACGAGGGGGCTGCAGGGGGGGGGAGGCGTGTCTGACAGGTGTGGTGGTGCCCTTCCCCCCCACACCTGCACCACTGACTCACCTGGGGGGCCGTGAGGGGCGTGGCGCGGCTGGCAGGTGTGTGAGGTGTGTTTGTGTCGTGCATCTGGCGTGTTTGTTCCTCAGTACGACAACTGCTACACCACACGCTGCCAGCCTCCGCCACACCCCTACCAGCCGCACGACGCCCCGACCCTCTCCCTCCCTCACTCTCTGTGGCCTACAGTACAAAACCTCTTCAGTTTGATTAAGATTTCCTTCGTGAAAACAGGAGGAGGAAGAGGAAGAGCTGGGGGAGAGAGGGAGGGGGACGCTCGTGGGTGTGTGGAGGGAGGACAAGAGTGTGGGGGGAGGTGTGTGTCGGGGGGGATGAAGGGAGAAGAAAGGCTTATTGAAAACTTTGGAAATAAATAAATAAATGTCCTTTAGTCTCCCTTCCCCACCCTCCCTCTGGCGGGTTATTCTTTCTTATGTACAGGAACTGAAGGAGATTCAACAGTTAATTAGTGACTCAGACAACACAGCCGAATGTATGTACAGGTGTGTGGTGCCGCCCCGCCCACGCCCACACCAATACCCACGCCCACACTGACACACACACACACCAATACACACCCTACACCGCCTATTCATTTCTTAACACACACACACACACACACACACACACACACACACACACACACACACACACACACACACACACACACACACACACACACACTATCTCTCTCTCTCTCTCTCTCTCTCTGATTAAAGGAAGAGATCGTAACTTTGCTGCGATCTAATTGGCCGCCCTCACCCAGCTTCCAGGGGGCGTGAGCCAATAGGCGGAGTGCTGATTTAGGGCGAGCACTTTGTTTAGCCAATCAGGAAGGAGGCGTCATAACTGAGGATATGTAGCTCAGCCAATTAGCAGCCTCGGATAACTCCTCACAAGGGGAGACTCAGAGGGGAGAAGTGAAGAGTGAAAAGCGAAACAAACGTGTGTGATTTTTAATTTTTTTTCTTAGCCTCTTCTTGAATATTTAAAAACTGTTAAGATTGGTTCATGGTGTTGTAATTTTTTTTTTCTTTCAAAGGGTGTGGTTTAAGGGGGGGTGAGGCAGGGGCGGCAGCACGAGCTCAACACTGACAGTTTTTTTTTCCCTTAACTTGTTGGAAATGATACGGAAATGTCGGAAGGGAAAACAATACTTCCTGCCCAGAATATTGATGGTGATAAAGAATAGATAAAAGGAAAATCAAGAAAATATTTGGTTGGTTATTATTAGTGTGGTGAGTGTGGTGGTGGTTGTGGTGGTGGTGGTGGTTACCCTGTGGTAGTGCGTGGTGGTGGTGGCCTTACCTATCTGTCTATCTGTCTGTCTGTTAGTCTTTCAATCTATTATTTGTACGTTAATGTCTGTCTGACCGTCTCTCTTTCTCTTTCTCCCTCTCTCATTGGTGTTGTCACTATCATTTTGTACCTGAGTCAAGGCCAACAACACCTAATGATGGTGATGATGGTGATGCAGGTGAGGTTGAAGCACCACCACGTCACTGCAGAAGATGGTTTACATGGTCCTACTTTCTCCCGCACTGTCTCACCGGGAGGCTGCCTGCACACCCTTACGGCACCTTTAGGTCAGGGCCACGCTGCCTCTACAGAAAATTTGGGTGTCCGTTCCGTGAATTCTTGTATTTTTTGGCTGTTGTTTATTTGTTTTGTTTTGTTTTTGTTTTTGTTTTGTTTTGTCTTCTCCTCACTCACTAAACCACTCGTCACACAGTTTAGAAAATATAGATATATATATTTTTGTTTTATATGTTTTCTACTCTCACTCAGTGTTTTCTACTCTCACTCAGACTCTCTTGCTCTCGCTCTGGCTTTCTCTCTCTTTCTCTCTCTCTCTCTCTCTCTCTCTCTCTCTCTCTCTCTCTCTCTCTCTCTCTCTCTCTCTCTCTCTCTCTCTCTCTCTCTCTCTCTCTCTCTCTCTCTCTCTCTCTCTCTCTCTCTCTCTCTCTCTCTCTCTCTCTCTCTCTCTCTCTCTCTCTCTCTCTACTATGTACACAGAATTGAGTTTGCTTCTAGTTTCCTTTCTTTTTTCCTCTACGTTTCGTTTCACTGTTATTTTATTTTGTGGTTCTATTCTTTTATTTAAATTTTGAAGATAAACAGACTTTTTACTGACTTCCTCATCCGTGTGTCTGTCTGTCTGTCTGTCTGTCTGTTTGTTTGTTCGTGTGTCTGTTTGCCTGTTTGTTTTGTTTGTCTGTTTTCTGTTCTGTATTGTATTTGTATTTTGTTTCCCTGTCTGCCCATACGTTCATCAGTCAATCAGTCAGTTCAGTAAGTCATTCAGTCAGTGAATTAAGTCTGTTTTAGCCTTTTTTTTGTACAGCAACGAGAGGTTTGGTGGTGGTGTGAGTGGTGGTGTGGTAGTGGTGGTAGCTATTGATGTTGTTGTTGTTGTTGTTGTTGTTGTTGTTGGCACCTTCGTAATTTCTTACATGATAAATTTTCCATAAAGACTCATAATGTGCACTTTTTCACTTATTTTCTATATAGTTTGCATTTTCTTTGGCAATATTGTTTTTTTTTCTAATTTTTGTCATATATACAATATATATATATATATTTTTTTTCTTCTTAATTTCCGCGTTGGGTTGGGCTGGATCACCTCACACACACACACACACACACACACATACACACACACACACACACACACAACACACACACACAAACACACACACACACACACACACACACACACACACACACACACACACACACACACACACACACACACACACAACACACACACACACACACACACACACACGCATACACAGCTACGTACATGGGAGTCCTTTACAACGTGTGCACTCCTTAGGTTGACCTCAGAGGCTCCAGATGAACCAACCAATCATGTCCTCAGTGATCTCTGTCCTCCCTTCCCCTTCCCCTTCCCCTTCCCCTTCCCCTTCCCCTTCCCCTTCCTCTTCTCTCTCACTTTCTCACTTTTTCTCCACATTTTTCTGTCTCTTTTTG
>JAXIVD010011382.1:0-11462 GCA_036785275.1 Cancer borealis
ATATATTATCTAATCAACTTTCTATAAATACGAGAGAAGCTGCAGATATTCAAACGTTATATCAACTGGAATACAATCATTTTATTATTCTTCCTTGGATGTGGTTGTGAGGCGCGTGTGAGGCTGAGATCAAGGGATAAAAGGGAGGTAACTCGAGGAACAGCACGTCGAGGATCACCTGTTGGAGTATTCGTGTCAGAGTGGATCAAGGATGAGATCAGAGGCGGATCTTCGGTGTTGTTTTTGGGGGAACCTTTCTGACCACCTGACTGAGATTTGTGAGGCTGAAAAAAGGATGACATATAAGTTTTCATACTTTACATCGTCTTCCAATCGTGTGTACGTAAATATTGGTGTTGAAGTGTTTAGTCTTTAAGATGTTGTGTGTGTGGTAGGTGGATTTGGGTAGACAGGTAGATTAGTAAATTAGTTATGATTAATGAAGGTAGTTGGTACGTGGTTGTCAATGTATGATGGGATGTGTGGTAGGCAGAGTTGTGTAATAGTGGTAGTGCATTGAGTTATTGGTGTGTGGTAGGCTGTGGTATGTGTCTGTGTGTGTGGTAGAAGGGGAGATAGGATATTGTGTAGTAGTAGTAGTAGTAGGTAGTAGTAGTAGTAGTAGTAGTAGTAGTAGTAGTAATAGTAATAGTAATAGTAGTATAGTAGTAATAGTAATAGTAATAGTAATAGTAATAGTAATAGTAATAGTAGTAGTAGTAGTAGTAGTAGTAGTAGTAGTAGTAGTAGTAGTAGTAACAGGAGTCAGTGGTGTGTGGTGGTGTGGGTCATTTCGCTAAGCAATCTCTTCCTCTTTGACTTATGGTTTCCGGCTCTCTAGTCATGTGCACCTCCCTTGTTTAACATAGGTAATGGGATGGTGATGATGGTGGTGGTGATGGTGGTGATGATGGTGGTGGTGATGGTGGTGATGATGGTGATGGTGGTGGAGGTGGTGGTGGTGGTGATGGCATTAGTGATACAAAGGATGGCGATGATGATGATATTTTAAATTTTACTTCATCCTTTATTCATATCAGAGTTTTTTCCCTTTTCCTATCGATATTAAGAACATTATTCAAAAATTTCGTTCCTGGACATATTTTTTTTTACATCACGTGACCTAATTTTCCTTGTATATTGGGCCTTATCAGGCTATAAAAAAAAAATGTGTGCTGTTCGCAAGAGTTTTATTACATCATTTTTTTGATTACAGAATTTCATTATTGAGAGTAACTTTGTTTTTCGTAGGACAGACAGACACACAGACAATTAGCGTGAATGAGTTCTGTACAAGGCAACGTAATTACGCCTCTATTATGCTTACTGAATCCATTCCTTCCTCCATTATTCCTTCCTTGAGTCTTCTTAGTATATTATTATCACTACTTCATCATCACAAATCAAGGAGTATTAATAACCTACATCACGTCTTCTCATTTCCTTAATTCGGTGTTGATTACGGTGTTAGTCTAGTTTATTACCGTGTATTTCGTATTGTTTCCCTTATATTTCCCCTCCTGTCTTCTGTCCATCTATCCATCTGTCACCCTCATCTGTACAGACTAACTTGACCTGACTTGACCTTCTTCGCATCCCTAGTTTTCTGTCCCTCCTCTCCTGTCAATTGCGCTGTCGTGTATCTGTCTATGGTGCTCTGTTCCTCTATCTATTTTCATTTTTTTTTTTCCTTTCATTGGTCCTGTCCTGTTTCATTTTCCTCACGTCCCCTTGGTGCCTTTGTTTTTTTCCTCCTCCCCTAGTTTCCCTTCATTTACTTGCTTGCTCATCTGGTCCTCTGCCCTTGCGCTCTCTACTCAGTCTCTCAACGCAGCAGAGACAATAAAAAAAAAAAAAAAAAAAGCATGACGAAAACTAACTCATAGGAATCCGTCAACCCACGCCCACGCCCACGCCCACACTGGTGCTGGCAGGCGTGGGTTGCCGTCTGTCTCTTCGAGTTTGTATAATTAATATTGAGAGAGGAGTGATGGGAGGGAGGGGGAGGGGGAGGAGGAGGAGGAAGGGAAGAGTGAGAGGGGAGGGGATGGGGAGGGAGGAAGGAGGGACAATTTAGCATCCGTTTCCGTTTGTTTGTCCCTGAACGAAGTATGGAATGGAATTTATTGTTCAAAGCAGGAAAATTAATATCGTCCAATCACACACAGGTCCCGGACAGAACCAATCAAACGGCCAGAAACTCCTATATCTCATTAGCAAAAAAAAAAAAAAATAAATAAATAAATAAATAAAAAAAAAAAAAAATAAATAAATAAATAAAAAGACAAAAAAAAGTCACAAATAACGAAAAATTCCACAGTAATGAGTTCAATCCACGACCGTTTTTCATCCAATCATAACAAAAGAAAATAATAATAATGATAAAACAACAACAACAACTTGGGAATGTCAAACTCTCCTTCAATTTTTCTCGTCAAATAATTGCTCGCCTCTAGGACTCGTAGGAAGCATCCAGCAAGATACACTCGGACGGGCAAGTGAGTCCAAAGTTTTGTTAGCTCAGCAAGGGCGGCCCAGGGCGACGCTGAGGCCCGCTGGCTCAGCAAACACGACCAACACGAGTCTGCTACAGATCATCTTCCTCTTCCTCTTGTGCGTCATTTTCATCTTTCTGTTACGTCTCTTTGTTCTGTTTTCATGTTCGTTTCTCTCCTCGATTGTTTTATGGTCTGTCTTACTTTCCTCCTCCTCCTCCTCCTCCTCCTCCTCCTCCTCCTCCTCCTCCTCCTCCTCCTCCTCCTCCTCCTCCTCCTCCCCCTCCCCCTCCTCCTCCTCCTCCTCCTCCTCCTCCTCCTCCCTCCTCCTCCTCCTCCTCCTCCTCCTCCTCCTCCTCCTCGTTTTGCAATCTAGTCCATATTTCTTATAATTCGCTTCTGGAATACGTCATTTTTAAGCTTCTTATGTTAGAAGGAAATTAAATATTTTATTCCTTGAGACAGCAACGTTACCGAGTTTCCAGGAAGATCAGCAGATAACGTGTGTATTTTTCGACCATGGATGGGAATAAAATGTTGTGGTATAAATAAGTATAAGTATAAATATAGATTAGATTTCCGAGATTCCTTAAGGTGAGGATCGCAGTTTATTTTGCACCGGATGTTTTTTTTTTTTGGGGGGGGCGGAGTTATGTCGGGTGAGGAAGGTGAAGGTGAAGTTAACGAAGACATCTTGTATGTACATGTTCGGTGTTTTCCTTCAAGCGAACAAACATTTCCTTGACGGTGTTTGTTTCTCCTCTAACAAGCCTTAACCTCTTCTGTTTCCTGCACTCCTCACCTCTTCCTGTTATCACACTCGAGAGTCTGTCATGTGCTTCCTTATAACTTTTCTTTCTCATTACTTGTCTTCCTCATTCTTTATTACATGCTTTTTTTACTCATTTCATCTCTTCATTTTCTTCCTCATCGCCTTTCCCTTTTTTTTTTTTTTTATATATATAAATCCAGTATTGATGTTTGCTTATTTCCTTACATTTTCCTTCTACTCCTTCTCCTTTTCCTAGTCCTCCTCCTCCTCTTCCTCTTCCTCTTCCTCTTCTTCCTACAGTGTTAATTATCTTTCCTCCTCCACCCTCCTCCCACCCTTACTCAATCATCCCATCCCAAGCTTCTCTCTGCTGGCAAACATTCTACATTCTGTTAATTTTGTCATCGCCTCCAGTGACCTTATTTACCATCTTCCCCAGCCATTACTACCGTCCAGTGGGAGTTAATTTCAGTTCAAAACGGTGACCTGCTTTCTGTAAATACAAACCTGGATGTTGGTTGATTTTAGCAACTTCACTTTTTTTTCATACATCTATATCTATATATTTTTAAATGTCTTCTGCATATTCTTCTGATTACATCTATATTTCCAGCCTTCCTCCATGTGTTAATTCTCTCCTTTATTTGCTATTCTCTCTTCTCACCCCTTCCCAACATGGATCTCTCTTACTTACATCCTCACGTTCTCCAGCTAATCATATCCTACTCACAGCCCCCAGTTTCCTTGTTAATCATCGCTCTCTCACATCCTCCTTCCCGCCCTGCTTAATCATACATATCCTATTATTTGTCCTACCCGTTCCTGCCGCCTCCACACCTCACCTGCAGCCTCTCGATCCACCTGTCAGCATTACTTGTCAGGTTGTATTAATGTCTCTTTTCCATCCCTGGTCTTGGAAATAGCTTGGAGTAATGTAAACTGTGTATGTATATGTGTGTGTGTGTGTGTGTGTGTGTGTGTGTGTGTGTGTGTGTGTGTGTGTGTGTGTGTGTGTGTGTGTGTGTGTGTGTGTGTGTCTGTGTCTGTGTCTGTGTCTATGTCTGTGTCTGTGTGTGTGTGTGTGTGTGTGTGTGTGTGTGTGTGTTGACTTTGTGAATTGCACACAACTTTGGTGGAATGTTTCTTTTCTCGTGATTCTGTTGACGCTGCTTTTGTCTTGCGGCGAGTGTGTGGACGAGGACCGAGTTTGTCCTCAACGACTTGTTCTCCCTGCTTGAGGAGGAGGAGGAGGAGGAGGAGGAGGAGGAGGAGGAGGAGGAGGAGGAGGAGGAGGAGGAGGAGGAGGAGGAGGAGGAGGAGGAGGAGGAGGAGGAGGAAGAAGAGGAAGAGGAAGAGGAAGAGGAAGAGGAGGAATGAGAAAGTGTAGGAAAGTAATGACAAATCTTTCATCAAATAATCCCTTAAGAAAATTATGATTACTCACCACACAATCATACCTTTTTAAACATAATTTTCATCCCGTCAGTGACCTTGAAACCTCCTGTTGTCACTAAAAGGCGAACGAAACCAAGATAGGGATAGATGTGTGTGTGTGTGTGTGTGTGTGTGTGTGTGTGTGTGTGTGTGTGTGTGTGTGTGTGTGTGTGTGTGTGTGTGTGTGTGTGTGTGTGTGTGTGTGTGTGTGTGTTTTGCAGCCAATGGTGATGTGTATGAAACAATTGGTATTTATGTTGCGAGTGTACATAATTTTTGTTTATCATCCCAGCGAGTCAACCTGAAAGTTATGTGTAGAGTTGGTGTTCAGTTGTGTTATTGTTGTTGTTGTAAGTGTAAGTGGTATTAAGATGTATGATTACTAGTAGTTATTGTGGTAAAAATAGTGGTTGTAGTGATGATTGTTATTAATATATTTTTTTATATAATTACTGTTCCTTTTTAATTTGTTCCTATTCCTTCTTCTTCTTCTTCTTCATCTTTTTCGTCTTCGTCGTCTTCTTCTTCTTCTTCTTTCTTTTATAACTACATTAGTGCAGAACGCCTGTTGCTTCCTTAAAAAAAGATTTTCTCACCATTTCGTTCATCAGTGGAAAAATTAGAACTTAAATAGAATAAGAAATAATTGGTTTAAATGAAACTAAATTAAATGAGTGAAAACGAAATAGACGAAATTAATAAAAACAAGCAAGTCATATCTGAACTGCATTAAATGAAAAGGAAAGAAATAAAAAGATAAATAGACCAGGAAAATTAGAGATGAAAATTCTCTCGTTTTTCTTACTTTTTCAGAAAATTTTAAAGGTGTTTCCTATGAATCAACAAATGTTCAAAAATATGTGTTATCCAATGTGTTATTTAGTGTTGTAATTAGTGAGTGATTAGCGTGTTATTTCCCCTCATTAGACCTATCAAATGATGGACGGTAATAATTCATAAGGAGAAAGAAATTATATAAGTCTTCCCATCATTTTTTCCTCGATAATTAAAGTGTGAGAGTCATTATGCAGCATCAGCACGCCAGTCATTAGAGAGAGAGAGAGAGAGAGAGAGAGAGAG
The DNA here is from genome assembly GCA_036785275.1 of Cancer borealis. Lineage (NCBI taxonomy): Eukaryota > Metazoa > Arthropoda > Malacostraca > Decapoda > Cancridae > Cancer > Cancer borealis. Next base: position 5,782 of record JAXIVD010011382.1, read on the forward strand.
AGAGAGAGAGAGAGAGAGAGAGAGAGAGAGAGAGAGAGAGAGAGAGAGAGAGAGAGAGAGAGAGAGAGAGAGAGAGAGAGAGAGAGAGAGAGAGAGAGAGAGAGAGAAAAAAAAAAAAAGAGAAAGAGAAAAAGAGAGAGAGAGAAAATGGATTCTTGGGATGTCTTTCTCCTCTCACTACGTCTCACTTTTTTTTCTTTCTTTATTTCCTTCCTTCTTTCTTTCTTTTATTAATATATAGACAGTGCAATACAAGTAAACAAAAAATGAATACCTCATAAAAATAATTCACGTTGAAAAGCATTGTGTTAGTCTAGTTTAGAAAAATAAATAAAGGAAAACCATATAATACCAAGCAAAACTAAAAAGTACACGTGTTTTGAAACATGAAAATAAGTTAATAGGAAAAAAATATATAACAGCAGGAAGGTAACGGAGTAAAAAAGGTAATATCTAATTATCCAGGTGAGATGAGTTGTGTGCCAAACAGGTGAGTTATAAAAATAAATAATTGATGACCTTCCTCTATGACTGACAGCTGATTTCAAAGACAGCTCCAGGTTGTGTTTTTATTTGTTATATTGAGTTACATTTTGGCAGAGTTCCGTCTTTTCTTGTTGTTTTCTTGTACTATGTATTGTGAATAATAATAATGATGATAATAATAATGATGCTAATAATAATAATAGTAATAATGATGATAATGATAATGATAATAATGATAATAATGATAATACCGTTCCTAATCAGTTTTGTTCCCAGGATAAGTAAATATTTTAGTGACAAAAAACAAAACATAAATGATATACCCTACCTAACCTACCCTAAATCTACACACTATAACCGATTAATGTTATTTAGTTTCCATATATTTATAACTGTTAGTGAATTACAGGTGATTAAAACTATTTTCTCCAATCTTACATCTATACTTACATTCCAATTATGATTCACTATGTATTTACCTCCGTGTTTGTTTTGTTTTGTGTTGCGTGGGTGTGTTCTTTCCTTCATGCTTCATTGTCTTGTGTTGCGTTCGAAGTGTTGCATCTCTGTAGTGTTGTGTTGAAGATATGACCTTGAATTACTATTTCCTTACCTGTGTTCATCATCGCAGGATATTCATGAGTCGTAAATGGAAGAGGAAGATGCATAGAGCGAGGCAGTTGTTGTGAAGTGCTCTCTCTAATTACACATAAACCACGTGAGGCGAGATTAATAACCATAATTAATGATCAAACAAAGATAAGTAATTACCATCAATAATCTTTGTTTAGTACTAAGATGGACGGTGTAATAAAGCAAACGAAAGCAAGAGACAGTGTAAACCAAGAAATGGAAATATTCAAAACACCAACATTTGTGAATAGTTTATCTACAGTACTATCCAGACATGTGATGCGTGTTGCTTTGCCTTCTCTGATCATCAAATATTCTCTACCTGGATGGAGAAAGACAAGACGCGTTAATGAAAGCTGGCCTTGATATAATTAGTGTTTCTGTCTCTCCTTCAATGCCCTGCTTGCCTTGTGATAAAGCCTTCCTTCAGTATGTACATGTCTAACGTAATAATTTGCTCGAACAATACCGTAAGAAAAGCCGCGAAACACTTAGTGAGCTGAAATAATAACCATGTACCCCAGATTTCTACGCAGTCACTCCCTTTACATAATTTCTAAAAACACACATTTTTACCAATAGAAAATCTGAAGATAAAAGTTAAATGGAGTGAAATGTGATCTTAAGGTACTCAGAAAGAGGAGCGATCCAAATTTTTAACCAAGAGAAGCCTAACAATAAAACAAAAGGCGATCACATGTTAACTTAAGCCAGACGACGTGAGGGATGCGTGAAAGGAAGGAGGGACAAAAAAGAGTTTGAATATGATATGAGAGACTTGGAAAAGATATATAAGATGGAGATTTAAGGTTGTAAAATAGATGAGGCGAAAGAGAGAGAAAAAAGAGAGATAAATATATAGGCATGATGAGAGGAAGGAAGAGAGATAGGATTGAAACGATGATGAGAGTCAGTAGGGATATGATAGGAGGGTGGAAGTGCCTAGGATGGAGAAGGAGACAGGTGGGAAGGGTGCAAGGGGCAAAGAAGCAAAGGGAAAGGGAGAGATGAAAAGAAAAGGTGGAAAAAAGGGGAACAGAACTGCGTGGGATGCTGAAGGAAGATGAGGGGAAGGAGGGATCTGAGGGAAAGGAGAAGGAAGAACAGGAGGAGGAGGGGTAGAGAAGAGGACAAGACAATATTTCATGGGGGAATGGAGGAAGGGAAGTAGGAGGGGAGAGGAGGAGGAGGAGGAGGAGGAGGAGGAGGAGGAGGAGGAGGAGGAGGAGGAGGAGGAGGAGGAGGAGGAGGAGAGGAGGAGGAGGAGGGAAAGCTGCCGTGGAGGGAACCAATTCATGGAAGACTTAATGGTCGAGTAGAAGGAATATTTCAAGTTTGGGAGAAAATCATGGAAGGCTTTGAATCAGACTTTTTTCTCTCTCTCTCTCACTCCTCTCTCTCTCTCTCTCTCTCTCTCTCTCTCTCTCTCTCTCTCTCTCTCTCTCTCTCTCTCTCTCTCTCTCTCTCTCTCTCTCTCTCTCTCTCTCTCTCTCTCTCTCTCTCTCTCTCTCTCTCTTCTTTTCTCTTTCTCTTCTTCTCACACACATTTCCAGGAAGGCGTTCATATGGATTGAATTTATGATGTTCACTTGTTCTTTTTTCCTTTTTTCCTCTCGTTTTTTCTATTCATCACAGTTTCCATCATTTATTTTTCCTCTTTTTTTTCTCTTTATAGCACTATGAGGTCAATCGAATTTTCCTTTTTTTTTTTTTTATCCCCTCGTTACTAGTTTTTCCTCCTTACCCTGAGAATCACGTATTGTCGGAAAATTTTGTAAACGGTGAGAACAAAAAGGTAATTGTTATGTTTTGTTATATTTTCTTTAACGTTGGAATAACTGACACACTCAAGTCTCTGGAAATTCAGGAGCTGCCACTCATCTTCGAAAATCTAAAGAGAATTGTGGTGATATATCTGTATTTTCTCTTCTGCGATAATATTTGTGGAGGCTTTGACAGCGTACAGGCGGGGGAGGACCTATACTTCGTCAATGTCAGCTCCTCCTCCTCCTCCTCTCCTCCTCCTCCTCCTCTCCTCCTCCTCCTCCTCCTCCTCCTCCTCCTCCTCCTCCTCCTCCCCTCCCCCTCCTCCCCTTCCTACTCTTCCTCCTCCTCCTCCCCTCCTCCTCCTCCTCCTCTTCCCTCCTCCTCCTCCTCCTATTTCGATCGTGACACGTCGGCATCTCCATTAAAACCTAATATGATGATGATTAAGTGTTAAATGTCTGTCTAGTAAACAATGGAGGAAGCTTCAACACCTCAGCCTTCTACTGGTGGTGGTGGTGGTGGTGGTGGTGATGATGGTGGTGGTGGTGGTGGTGGTGATGATGGTGGTGGTGGTGATGGTGGTAGTGATGGTGATGGTAAAGATGGTGATGGCGAGGCGAGGCACAATTAGGCTCCTTTCATGCGGTTCATATTTTTTATGTTCATAGTATTTTTTTCTCCTTTTTTTCTCTTACCTTTCCCAGTTTTGTTTGTTTGCTTTGTGTTTCTGTCTGCCTGTTTGTCTGTTTGTTTAAGTTTCTCTCTGTCTTTGTATTTGTTTGTCTGCCCGTCTGTCTGTCTGTCTGTCTGTCTGTCTGCCTGTCAGTCACAAATACACATGCAAACTTCCCCTTCCCATTCCGTCCATTATGGACAGACGTATGAGAATAATTTAATCCGTAACTCGAAATAACGAAAATTTATGAAAATCACGTATTTTGAATGACATTTCTGTTATTTTTTTCTTATATACATCCGCTGTTAGCCACGTTTTTTTTTTTTGTACATTATTTTTTTCTATAGTTCACACATTACGCACTGGTGTTTATATTTAATTATTCCCTAATTTTATTTTATTTTTTTTTTTGCACGGCGCCCGGGAACGTGTGCATCCCGAAATAAACATGAATTTATCACTGCCATTTTAAGTTCTGACCGTCGACAAATTTATTAGGTAAAAGTTCATATAATGCGAAGTGAACGTCAGGCGGCTGTAAAATATGACCCGCTTCATAATTAGGTCTGAACATCCCTGGATTAGCGGCTCTCCAGTAAAATTCATGCTAGCAGGAGACTATACCACTGTCCTCCTTGTCCCCCTTGTCCCCCTTGTCCCCCTTGTACTCCTATTCCATGGCTTAGATATGAGACATTTATACAAACTGTCTTCCTTACCCCTCCTTGTCCTCCTATTCGAAAGATATAATACACGAGCAAAAAAACGTCTTCACATCACTGTTCATGTATATTGTTTTACCTTTTTATGGTTTTAAGGTAGGAAATGGAATAATGGTGATTATGCTAAGGAAAACACATGGTTAGATCTTTGTACTTTGCAACTGTAAGACTTCAATCATCGTTTGTATGTGTTTTATCCTTTTATATGTAGTCTAGGAGTAAAAAGATATAAGTTTGAACATTTGTATGGAAAGAAATCTTGCTGTATATTGATTAACTTTGACATTTCAGTTGTAATATCACTGCTCTTACGTATCTTTTACTGTTTTATGATTTTATGTTTTTATAGGTAGAAGTGAGGAAAAGGTTGTCAATATTTAAAAAAAACAAAAATCTGTATATATTAATGTATTATCATTATCTTGCATTCCAAACTTGCTTGATAATTTTACGTTTGAAAGATAAAAGTCAGAGGATAAGTAAGGGGTAGATTGTCTTTCTTATTATCAGGTTTGAGTACTAGTGTGCTGGAAATACTTAGATGATACTGGGTTTTAGCCATGTAAGGAATAAGTACTGTTTGTGTTCCTATATTGACACTGTAGTTGATTTGTTAAAGGTATGTAAGGTGTAAATTTTTTTAAGGTTCCTGAATGGTGATTTGAGAAAGATATATATACTCTCTTTTTTTTCTCTCTCTCTTTCTTGGTTATTCGTATGTCACTAATCTTCCTTTTTTCTTTCTCTATGCTTCTATATTCATCAATCTTTATCCACCTTGTTTCTCTTTTAATATTTCCTCGTTTCTCCATTCATATTTTCCTCTGCTTCTCTCTTTATTCTTCCACTCCTTCCCTCTCAATCACTCTCTCCCTCTCTTGTTCTATCTTGTTTCGCATGCTTCTACTCTCTCTTTTTATCACTCCTTCCCCTCCTCTATCTTCTTCTCTTTCTCTCTCTGTCTTTCTCCTCCTTTTCCTCCTCTTCCTCTTCTTCTCCTCCTCCGTCATCCATCCTTCTTCACCATTTTACATTGTTTATTGGTACATCCATCTTCCTCTTCCTCCTCCATTCGTTTCCTCTTTCTGTTGCGTGCGCCATCCACTTTATCTCCTCTTTTTGCATCCATTCTCCTCTTCCTCTTCACTTCCTGTGTCTCCTCCATCATCAGTTCATTTTTACCTCCTTGATATGCATCCATTTTTCTCCTCCTCCTCTTCCTCCTCCTCTCTCTTCCTCTTCCTCTTCTTTTCATCCATATTTTATGCTAGTTTTTCATGCATCTATTTCTCTCTCTCTTTGTTTTCATCTTCATCATGCATTTTTTTTTTCTTTTCGTCTTCGTTGTTTGTTTGTCCTTCTCGTCTGTTTTTTTTCTTTTTGTCTGTTTCTTATTC
>JAXIVD010011383.1:0-2500 GCA_036785275.1 Cancer borealis
ATAATATAAAAATATAAAAAAATCACAGACGTATATAGCCAGCATTTCACGGGACAGGGAACCGAGACAGAAAGGCAAGCAGACAGATAGATGATAGGCATGACAGGACAGGTGGAATGGTTGGGCCGGAGTGGACCACTTACGACACTCATAAAACACTGCCCGATAATCCTCCTTCACCTGTAATTTGTGGGGGAGGTGGGTAGCGTTGGCGTGCAGGTGGAGGAAGGGGCAAGACAGAGGGTGGTGGGAGAGAACCAATCTAAACAAACAAACAAACAAACAAACAAACACACAAACACACAAACACACACACAAACACAAAAACACACAAAAACACACAAAAACACACACACACACACACAAAAACACACACACACACACAAAAACACACACACACACAAAAAAAACACACACACACACACACACACACACACACACACACACACACACACACACACACACACACACACACACACACACACACACACACACACACACACACACACACACATTGCAGTCCTGTTCGGGGTTTCCTATCAACTGGTTATTCTGGCTATTTATTTAAAATTTTGTGATACTCTCCATTTAGTTTTCCACCCTCCTGCAGCTTGTTATTTACCGCACATCCACCGTCCTTTGATGTTATTTACGAGGGTGGCTCCAGCACTACCACTACCACCAGCCGGCTTGTTACGTACACACGCCCACACTACCGATCCCACCCTCCAAGAATCTTGATTAGAACACTTAAATAGGAATAGCCTTCAAACTGTCTTGGGGTATGAACGTGTGCATGTTATACTCGTACTGAACACAAGTCTAACCCTTAATATTATCGTGTTTGGCCCTGCATTGCGACGCAGGTTATGTTCATGTTACTGTCACACACATATAAAAGTTTCTTATGGTGGTAAACGTTGTCTTACTTACGTATAGGTATTATATAATCCACAGCACGTTCTCTTTCACTAAGACAGAGAAGATGTAAGGTATAATTAACATTTACGTAACAAGTTTTATCAAATACATGGGCAATAAATTTTCGGCAAAACGTGCGTGAAATAATTTAGGCAAAGGTTCTTGTTCCATATGTGCAATTTTTTCTTAGACACTGTTACGAAAATAGAACGAAAATAGTGAACATTAATAATATTTAAGTCATCAGCATGTTTTTCTTAGTATAAGGGCTAGCTAGTTACAGTCAAAATGGTCATTTGTTGTACAAAGGAATGCCTCTGAAGACCTACCTCCTTTACTCCTGTCAGTCGGCCTTCACGTGCCGCCGTTACCCTGACGACCAATGCTACACCCGTTACGTATTGTTTTTATGGCACATTCCACTGTAAGTCCGGACGAGAAAATGTATACAAGGATGCTTAACAATATACATACTCCTTTTCTTTTCATACAGTTATTAGCTTTATTGGGAGTAAATGCAACTAACTATTGGTTCGGATTTCAAAGTCGAGAGGTTGGCATTCAAAGATATCAGTTAAAATTTCTGATTAGGTTCCAAAACACTAAATCTTCTGTCAATAATATGAGGTCTGGTTTCTCAAAGTTGATTGACTACGGATTAGTGTGTGTGTGTGTGTGTGTGTGTGTGTGTGTGTGTGTGTGTGTGTGTGTGTGTGTGTGTGTGTGTGTGTGTGTGTGTGTGTGTGTGTGTGTGTGTGTGTGTGTGTGTGTGTGTGTGTGTGTGTGTGTGTGTGTGTGTGTGTGTGTGTGTAAGGATATTCCCGTATTATATCTTGCAGTAGCGCAACAAACTGCTAAATTTAGTGTAGAGGGTTTCATCCAGAGTTATGACGTCTTACAAACTTTTCTTCCCGGTACAAGGGCGATAACTTGCGTGCTCTTATGAACTGTATTATGACAATATTTGTTTAAGTGTAATCAAAAGGAATGTTTGACACAAGCACCGTCCTTCTTGGCTTCATGACTACAAGCAATAACAGAAACCTTTTTGTTGGCACACTGATTGACTTTTTTCTGCAAGAATGTACAGATGAAACTGACCGTGTAAAACTCTGCAATGATAATAATGATAATAATGATAATAATAATAATAATAATAATAATAATAATAATAATAATAATGATAATAATAATAATAATAATAATAATAATGATAATGATAATAATAATAATAATAATAATAATAATAATAATAATAATAATAATAATAATAATAGTAATGATAATAATAACAATAATAATAATAATAACAATAATAATAATAGTAATGATAATAATAATAGTAATAATAATAATAAATTAAATAATAACAATAACAATAGCACTAATAATAAAAAAAAAAATAATAATGATGATAACAATAACAATAATAGCAATAATAATAATAATAATGTCATAATAATAATAATAATTAGTATTATTGTAATAATAATAATAATAATAATAATAATAATAATAATAATAATAATAATAATAATAATAATAATAATAATAATAATAATAATACAGATATTAATAA
>JAXIVD010011383.1:7500-10000 GCA_036785275.1 Cancer borealis
GAAAGTGCTGGAATTTCCTTTATTTCTTCTTCCTCTTCCGTCTCATCATCCTGTGTTTTTTCTTCTTTATTCTCCTGTAATTCTTCGGTCTGTTCCTCCGCTATTGTGATGTTTACATTTACTACACTTTCAGTACTCTCTTCGTTTTCGATTTTCTCCTCTGACGTGGGTTCCTCTTTTTCCTCCTCTAAACTTTCAATTTTTCTTTCACTTTCCACTTCAGCATCCTCCATAATATCCACTGCAGGAATGTCAGCAGCGGCAGCCTGACCATTGTTGGCAGAAAGACCGACAACTTCCTGGTGACTTGCAGCGAGTGAGTTGGGTTCGTCCATATCACCACAGTAACCATTCGCATCCTCTTCCAATTCGGGGTTTCCTTCATCTAGCGTCGTCTCTTTATCACTCTCAGGAACTGTTTCATGTTCCTGAGAGTCTGTGGGAGGCGCCGCTTCTTCCAGATCTGCAACTTTGTCCTCATCATCGGGATCTGTAGGTTTGTCATCATCATCATCAGGATCTTTAGGTTTATCATCATCGCCCGTAGTTTCGTCTACGGTGTTTTCCCCGCGATCATTTTCGGCTAGCACTTCGTCGTTAAACTGATCGGGTAGCTCCTCACTCTCGTCTTTGATGCTGCCGCGCCCCTCGTCATCGTCATCAGCTTCCTCAGTGACGGGTTGTGCGTCGTCAGTGGTTGCAGGAACCTTCGCTCCTTCCTCCGTCTCAAAGTCTTCCTCTTTCTCACCGTTGCTACTAATCCCTTCGTCTTTACTCGAAGTGCTCCCGGCAGATATCAGTCTCGAATCTTGTGAATCATTTTCTTCATTCATAGCTACTACACTTTCCTTTTCCGCTTCCTCTTCTTCTTTTTCTTGATTTTTATCCTGTTGTTTCGTTTTGCTCGGTTTCGCACTTTCTCTGCCTCTTACCTTTGGTTTACCAAGCCTTTTTGTACGTTGCTCAGAGAGATAGTCCTTGTGCTGAATTGGCTTTTGAGTCATGCTTCTGTTTTCCTTTAAGTCTGATGTTCGCTTGCCTTTAAGCTGAGAGGGTCGCACCTTCTTGACGCGGGCGGCATGGGAGGCGGGGATCACCGCGCCGCCTCCCTCCGAAATGTCTCGAGTGAAAGACATGAGCGACTGTGTGTCCACAGGTTCGCTCAGCACTACGTCAGTCATAGTTAGAAGGTGTCACTGCCCATCACACTCTCTACTCTGGTATCCAAGGGACCTCCGACTTGGTCCTCTGCTTTCCTGTCAAACTGATGTTCCGCGATACCCTCCGTGAAGTGTAGATGTAAACTTTATTCTGCGACACGTAAATTAGTGAGTTTTAATAATCTTTTATTTCTCTTTCTGGCACCTCAGAGCAGATATTCATGCCCTAATTTCGCACTGCCCGTGACGTCACTCAGGACTCCGTTTGCGTGTGAGGACTGTCGTGAGACGCTTATCAAAACCCCTAATAAGTCTCGCCACTTTCTTGACCTTAGTTGTTGTTGTTTTTCTTCTTGTACGGCACTAACTTCCGGTCTCCGAATATGAAGACTGACAAATGTGATGGGTGCCGAGGCGTAGTGTATGGATGGTCACAGCACACACAGTTGATTGAATTTAAAACCAATTACACCTTAATACATAAGGCCGGTCCGTAAGTGATGTATAAGTGATTGATTGGCGCTCCGTCAGACACAAGTACACCAATTACCACATATATGACGTCATGGTCATGACAAGTCTATAAAAGGTTGTACGTTTCAACACTCAAGTATGTAGGACCACAAATTAAAAAAGAAACAGACAAGCAAATAGCAATGCCGGGAGCACGTACGGGGGCGTGCAACTCCCTCCTTCCGTGTCAAGTGGGCGACTGAGGCATGCGGACGAGGTGAGGGGAACCTTCAATGTGTGTGTCACCTGCTGACCACCAGATGGCTCCGCAAGTTACTGCACATTCCAAGTGCTCTTGGAGTCTGCCATGACACCGAAAAGTACACAGGGCTGACATCAGTTAAAATATCTTAGCAGTAAGAACATAATAAAGTTCATTCAAACCAAAGAATAATGATTCATTGAATTAGTTTTGTTTTATCAAAAACTATAATAATCAACAAAAATTTGTTGAAATAGCTAGAGGAAAGTAGGGTTTCCACACATGAATTCACATAAAAACCCACGAACACCAATACCATCACCCACTATCCGTCTGTTTCTTATGTGCAACGACATAATTGCATTTACTTGTGTGTGTGTGTGTGTGTGTGTGTGTGTGTGTGTGTGTGTGTATGTGTGTGTGTGTGTGTGTGTGTAGGTGTGTGTGTGTAGGTGTGTGTGTAAATAAATATATATATATATATATATATATATATATATATATATATATATATATATATATATATATATATATATATTTGTACTCAATGTATCTCGCCTGAAGAAATGTATAATAAGCACACACACACACACACACACACACACACACACACACACACACACAC
>JAXIVD010011385.1:0-2500 GCA_036785275.1 Cancer borealis
CTTCCCTTCCCCCTTCCCCTTCCCCTTCCCTTTCCTCCACATCCTCCTTACCTAGTAGGGATTCAAGACACATTTCCTTTCCTTCTATTCCATTCCGTTCCGTTCCGTTCCCTTCCCTTCCCTTCCCTTCCCATCCCTTCCTTTCCCTTTCCTTTTCCTTCTCTTCCTTTCCTTCCCTCCCTTTCCCTTCCCTTCCCTTCCCTTCCCTTCCCTTCCCTTCCCTTCCCTTCCCTTCCTTCCCTTCCCTTCCCCTTCTCTTCCCTTTCCTTTAATTCTCTTTCCTTCCCATTCTTTCCCTTCCCTTCCCTAGGTAAATAAATAGATAAATACATACTCTGATAGATAAACACATTCACACAAAAATAAAAATAAACAGTGGAATCTAACATTAAGTAAGTCAAAAAAGGTTGATCGAATGCCTATCAAACATGACACATCTGTTTGGGCGTCTACCGGACTCAGCCGGACTCGTCTGATTAAATTTTTATGTCCATATCCAGTGCGAGAGAGAGAGAGAGAGAGAGAGAGAGAGAGAGAGAGAGAGAGAGAGAGAGAGAGAGAGAGAGAGAGAGAGAGAGAGAGAGAGAGAGAGAGAGAGAGAGAGAGAGAGAGAGAGAGAGAGAGTTAACAGTTTAAATGCTATAAGCACCAAAAAAAATTTGGAAAAAAAAAGAAATTATGAAATACAGTTTGGCACCAGATATCACAACAACAACAACAACAACAACAACAACAACAACAACAACAGCAACAGCAAAGGTGACAGAGGATTGACATAAATGCCAATCATTATGAGGGAATTTCTTTTTTTCTATCTGGTCGAATAATGTTTGAATTTGGAATACAAACAGATTATGGAATATTCATTCTAGATTCCTCTTCCTTCCCCTCACTTTCCCTCACCTTCCCTTCACATCCCCTCACTTCCCTTCACTTTCCTTCTTCCCTTCACTTTCCCTCACTCCCCTTCCATCCTCTCATCTACCCTTCAATTCCCCTCACCTTCCTCTTCCTTTCCCTCACCTTCCCTTCAATTCCCTTCACTTTCCCTCACCTTCCCTTCCATCTCCTCACCTTCCCTCACCTCCCCTTCCATCCTCTCACCTTCCCTCACCTCCCCTCACTTTCCCTTCCATCCTCTCACCTTTCCTCGCTTCCCCTCACTTCCCTCACCTTCCTCACCTGATATATTACCTGTACCCTTACACCCCCACCTTCCCCACCTCTCTCTCTCTCTCTCTCTCTCTCTCTCTCTCTCTCTCTCTCTCTCTCTCTCTCTCTCTCTCTCTCTCTCTCTCTCTCTCTCTCTCTTTCTCTTTCTCTCTCCACAAATGGTTTAATCATGTTTAACACATTTATTTTTATTTTCCTTTCAACGTCTAGATTTTAACAATTAATTCTTCATTTTTTCTTTCTTATTTTAATGTTATTAGTGTTAAAGTTTCATTTAATTACGGGTTTCATCTTGGTTTTGTTTTATTCTTATTATTTGTTTTAAATATATATATGTGTGTGTGTGTGTGTGTGTGTGTGTGTGTGTGTGTGTGTGTGTGTGTGTGTGTAGGTGTGTGCGTGCGCGTGTGTGTACAAAGTTCTTCCTTCCACTCCATACCATTCCTTGCATTCTTCAATTCCACCACCACTACCACCACCACCACCAACCTGTATTGACTACTACTACTACTACTATTACTACTACTATTACTACTACTACTACTACTACTACTACTACTACTACTACTACTACTACTACCCACGTATGCTTGTAATTAATCAGGAGCCACAATGAAAAAAAAAAAGGGGACGAAATCTTGAGCCGAGGTTGTCTTAACATATGTAGCAAGTTTTACGGTGTTCCCAGTGATTTATAGCCTCTCCTCCCTCCTCCTCCTCCTCCTCCTCCTCCTCCTCCTCCTCCTCCTCCTCCTCCTCCTCCTCCTCCTCCTCCTCCTCCTCTCCTCCTCTTCCTCCTCCTCCTCCTCTTCCTCTCATTTGCATACACGCCTCCGCCAGCAGGGAATTTCCATGAGAATACCTGCTTTTTTTTTACGTGTGTGTGTGTGTGTGTGTGTGTGTGTGTGTGTGTGTGTGTGTGTGTGTGTGTGTGTGTGCGTGCGTGTGTGCGTGTGTGTGTGTGTGAGGGTACTAGTTTGTTGATCCGTCAGATTTATATATTTGTCGCTCTTTTTATCCGCTTTGTTTTATGGTGTGTATGTATTTGGGTTTGGGTGTGTTAAATGTGTGTGTGTCTGTGTGTGTGTGTGTGTGTGTGTGTGTGTGTGTGTGTGTGTGGTGTGTGTGTGTGCGTGTGTGTGTGTAGTTGTGCCCGGTAGTTCTACCTTTAATTGATTTTTGTTTTTTACTTGAAGGATCGGTGTTACGTTGTGCAGTAATGGTAGTAGTAGTAGTAATAGTAGTAGTAGTAGTAGTAGTAGTAGTAGTAGTAGTAGTAGTAGTAGAAGTTAGGTAGTAGTAGTAGTAGTAGTAGTAGTAGTAGTAG
>JAXIVD010011385.1:10000-11459 GCA_036785275.1 Cancer borealis
AAGGTACTTATACTTTAGGGAGTTTTTTTTAGAAAGTAACTAAAAACACAATTTTTCAATAGTTTATATATTAGAGAATAGAGAGAGGGAAAAAATATTCCTGCTTTGTTTAGAATCAGAGCCAAGGAGACTTACCACACATGCATTATATAATGAGTAATCTAGTTAATTAGTTACTGAATGAAAGGATGAATTAGTAAGTTAATAAGCAAGTTAATCAGTTACAGCACGAAAGAGTGTGAATGCATTATAGTTATTAGCTATTAAACCAGTTAATTACTCACTGAACGCTAGAGTAACTTAATTACTTAGTTACTGCACGAGAGAGAATGAGTGAGTGAGAAAGTGAATCAAGCAAGTAGCGTATTTACAGAGTTAGTCAGTTAGTTAGGTTAAGTTAGATTAGGTATTTACAGAGTTAGTCAATTATTTAGTTAGTAGGTAAGTGATTAAATGAACGAGTTAGTTAGGTAGACAGTAAAACAATCAATTACTCACTTGGTTACTCAATCCTTCATTCCTTTACTAATTCATCATCCTGTTCTCTCTAAAAAGTGAGAGAGAGAGAGAGAGAGAGAGAGAGAGAGAGAGAGAGAGAGAGAGAGAGAGAGAGAGAGAGAGAGAGAGAGAGAGAGAGAGAGAGAGACTCGTCACCCTTATGCTCAAGTGGTTTAGGAAGCGAGCGGGAAGGGATGAGGAGAGAGAGAAGGAGGGAAGGAGGGAAGAGGAGTGACAGGAGGGATTGGAGGGAAGAAGACTTAGTAGGAGAAGGGAGGGAGGGGAAGGGAAGGGAAGGAAGGGGAGGGAAGGGAAGGGAGGAGATCGAACTAAAGACTTTCGACAAGCTACACGCCAGTTCTCGACAAGTCCAATCCACTCCACCACCACCACCACCACCACCACCACCACTACTACCGTAAACCTGTCATTATTGTCATTATTCCTATTATTAATTCCTTATTATTATCATTATTATCATTAAGTCACTAATATCCTAAGTTACCTACCAATGCCTTGCTAACTTACATAAAAACACAAGCAACACGAAAAGATACTCACCTAAATTCATTAACCGAAAAATATATTATAGAAATCATGTAATGTTATTTTTTTTTTACATATATATAAAGGACAAATTGTTAATAAGAGATGATCATTCGCAGCTGCAAATGTGGGGAACAAAATGGCCTCAATTAAGCATAATCTACCTAACATGCAATTTGCCTTAACTTTGCTGCGTGTGATAAAAAGAAAAAGAAAAAGAGAGAGAGGAAGAGCGGACGTGGAGCGAGAGAGAGAGAGAGAGAGAGAGAGAGAGAGAGAGAGAGAGAGAGAGAGAGAGAGAGAGAGAGAGAGAGAGAGAGAGAGAGAGAGAGAGAGCAGGAGGAGGAAGAGATAAACAGGAGGGAAGAAAGAAAAAAAGGACGAGATGGAAGAGACGGAGGAGGAGGAGGAGGAG
>JAXIVD010011386.1:0-2500 GCA_036785275.1 Cancer borealis
ATGTGAAAATAGATTGAATAATTAGATGAACAATGAAACTGAACTTGAATAAATATAATGTAGTAATAAAGATTGATAAACAAACAACTAAGTAAACAAAAAGCATCAGTAGTGTTCTCTCTGTCACTAATTAAATAAAACAACAATAGCTGTGAGTCAATAAGTCTTAAGATGTATATAAACAAAATAAATAAAAACGCGATAAATATGACGCTTAAACACACACTAATAAATTTAAAACACATGCACCAGAAGGAGGAGGAGGAGGAGGAGGAGGAAGAGGAGGAAAAAGAGGAGGAGCAGCAGGAGGAGGAAGAGGAGAGAGGAGGAGGGAGGAGGAGGAGGAGGAGGAGGAGGAGGAGGAGGAGGAGGAGGAAGAAGAGAGGAGAAGAAAGGGGGAGGACAACAAGATAAGAACAAGAACAAAAAGGAGGAAGAGAGAGAGAGAGAGAGAGAGAGAGAGAGAGAGAGAGAGAGAGAGAGAGAGAGAAGAGAGAGAGAGAGCAGAGAGAGAGGAGAGAGAGAGAGAGAGAAGAGAGAGAGAGAGAGAGTGAGAGAGAGATGAATAAGGAGAAGGCAGAGAGATAAGTAGAAAGGAATAAGAGGATAGATAAATAAGGAGGATGACAGATAAATAAGATGGAATAAGAGTGTAAGTGATAAAGTTAAAACAAATGAGTGCATGAATCTAGTAATTAAGAAGAATAAGGGAAGGAAGGAAGATATCTAATGTGAGGGAAAAAAATGCTTGTTTTTTTTTATTTTGCTTATAATTAATATCATTACTATTATTATTATTATTGTTGTTATTATTATTATTATTATTATTATTATTATTATTATTATTATTATGAGTATTATTTATACTATTATTATTTTTATTGTTATTGTTGTTGTTGTGTTTTATTATTGTTAATGATTATTCCTAATTTACTTTTTTTGCTTTGCTGCTTCAACCACACACACACACACACACACACACACACACACACACACACACACACACACACACACACACACGCACACACACACACACACACACACACACAACACACACACACACAAACATGGATGCGAAACGGGTTGTTGCCTCGACAACGACATAAATTAAAAGGTGCAAAAAATTAAGAGAAAAAAAGGGCAGAGACGGGAAAGAGAAGAAGGAAAAAAAGTAAGGGAAGTAAAATAAAAAAAAATAAAAAGAGAAAGAAAGACATGAGTAGGGAAGAAAAGAAAAGGAAGAAAGAGTGGAGGAGGAGGAGGAGGAGGAGGAGGAGGAGGAGGAGGAGGAGGAGGAGGAGGAGGAGGAGAAGAAGAGAGAGGAGGAGGAAGAAGAGGAAGGGGAGGAGGAGGAGGAGGAACACATAGAACACATAGGAAGAACAAACAGCAACAGGCCTACTGGCCCTTACGAAGCTGTTTGTGATAAACTAGACTACACTATCTAATCTGGGGTGAAGGATACAGGATAGTAAGGGTGAGGGATTTTCCCACCAGCCACGACCGGCAGGAGAGGAAGGCCAACCATGCAATATAAGTATAAATAAATAAATAAATGCGTGGAATTAGATTAGACTAGCCTATTACTACTGTCACTAACACTACTACCTGGCAAGCGATGTCAGGCCCCTAGCGACGTCCTTCCGAATCGAGATTTTGTAATTACTGTACATTAGAAGGAACTTGCTCAAAGTTTACTATGTTGACGAATAATGTTTTAGTTGCGGATTGGCTTCTAAGTATTAATTGTTTTATTGTCGACGACATTGGCGGGCAGGGAGTTCCAAACGTTAACGATCCGATTGAAAAAGAAATGTTTGGCTTCGTTTGATGTGAATCTTTTACCAGTAATCTTAAAAGTATGACGTCTTCTTGTTATATTTGATCGATCAAAAGTAATGTAATCTTCCGCATTGATATTATCAAATCCTTTAATTATCTTGAACATTTCAATTAAATCTCCTCTCATCCTTCGTTTTTCGAGGCTGAATAAGTTTAATTCTTTAAGTCTTTCTTCATAAGGTTTATTTCTCAGCCTTGGAATCATTTTCGTTATTCTACGCTGGACTCTTTCCAGTTTGTCAATGTCCTTTCTGTAATATGGGGACCAGAACTGTACGCAATATTCAAGATGAGGTCGTACTAGTGAATTATGCAGTTTTAATATGACTTTTTCTGATTTGTTTTCGAAAGTACGCCCAATAAAGCCGACCAATCTGTTAGCGGTTTTAACTACCTCTGAGCAATGCTGACTGGGTTTTAAATCGCTTGATATTGTGATTCCTAGATCTTTTTCCTTGTTCACTGCAGAAAGTAGTTTTCCATTCATTTGGTACTGAACGTGATCATTATTTCTTCCGATATGTAGTACCTTACATTTATCAACGTTAAATTTCATTTGCCATTTATTGGCCCAAGACGTTAGTCGATCAAGGTCTGATTGTAAGACTTCTCTGTCACTTGTCGAAGTTACTTTACTGGCAATTTTCGTATCGTCAGC
>JAXIVD010011386.1:7500-11458 GCA_036785275.1 Cancer borealis
GTGATGTTCAGGCACACACACACACACACACACACACACACACACACACACACACACACACACACACACACACACACACACAGTCATCCCCTCATCTCTCCTCCAAATATCATCAAACAACATTTAAATGCTCTATAAACATTATGGGTTCGTAGAAGTGAGTCAGACTGTGATTAAAACATTTGATAGTTTTCTCACATAATATCTAACGTTTTTCTATTGTTCCTCTTCTTGTTTTTCTTTAATTCTTTTATTTTTATTTTTATTCTTCTTCCTTCTTCTTCTCCTTCTCCTTCTCTCTTTCCTTTTCCTTCTCCTACTCCTTCTCCTTCCCCTTCTTCTTCTCCTTCTTCTCCTTTTCTTCTCTTTCTCCTCCTCCTCCTCTTCCTACTCCTCCTCCTCTTCCTCTTCCTCTTCCTCTTCCTCTTCCTCTTCCTCTTCCTCTTCCTCTTCCTCCTTCTCCTCCTCCTCCTCCTCCTCTTTCTTCTTCTTCTTCTCCTCCTCCTACTCCTCTTCCTTCTCCTCCTCCTCCTCCTTCTTATCCTCGTTGTATGTGTATCTAACCTTGCGTCAGTTTCTTCCTTGACATCAGTTTGTTTTCATGATTATAATGATGGTTCGCACACATACATACACTCACTCTCACACACACACACACATACACACACACACACACACACACACACACACACACACACACACACACACACACACAGACACACACACACACACACACACACACACACACACACACACACACACACACACACACACACACACACACACACAAACACACACACACATACACACACACACACACATACACACACACACACACACACACACACACACACACACACACACACACACACACACACACACACACACACACACACACACACACACACACAACACACACATTCTTTTGTCTTAGATTGTGACATGTTGTAGCGGGTCATCTCCCTAAATAGACAAATAGCTGACTGAAAAACGGATATATAGACAAGCTGACAAACATATAGACTAGATAGACACAAAAAAACACACACACGGACAGACAGACAGACATACGGACAGACGGTCAAATGAGGACGTAGATAAATGAAAGACATGTAGACAAAGAACAGACAAAGAGACAAACAGATAGATTGACAGACAGACAAACAGACTGACAGACACACAGAAAAACAAACAGACATCGATTCACCGACTGAAAAACACACTGACAGACTGAGACAGACTAAACACACACACACACACACACACACACACACACACACACACACACACACACACACACACACACACACACACACACACACACACACACACACACACACACATCCTTCCCACGCCTCCTCCACACCTTCCATGCTCCTCAATACAAACCTTCATCCATACCAACGACCTCTTTAAAGATCAGATGGTTGGTTGGTTGTCTATCGTGTCCCCATCTAGGGGACACACGGGCTATCTAGAGCCCGTCAATGTTGTGCGTTGAGAGATCTGATTGTGTCCCCTTTACCTGTTGCGTTTTCTGTGGTTGTGTTGTAAGACGCGGCAGGGGAGCGCAAGAGTCCCCTAGATGGGGTCTCAATAGACCTAGGGTGATGAAGCCGGTGACTATTTTTTGTGTCTTTCTTCTATTTCTTTTTGGTGTAGATTTTATGTTATGTTCCTATGTTCATTATCATGGTTCTGTTATTGTTGTTATTCAATGTTGTGGTTGTAAGCTAGCTGAAGTATAAAGTATTAGAGATATATGTGAGTTCAATACAGGTGTGTGTGTGTGTGTGTGTGTGTGTGTGTGTGTGTGTGTGTGTGTGTGTGTGTGTGTGTGTGTGTGTGTGTGTGTGTGTGTGTTGTGGTGCAGGATGGGGAAGGTTAAATGGAACATTGTTGTGGTGCAGGATAGTGAGTGTTAAATGTAACATTGTTGTGGTGCAGGATGGGGAAAGTTTAATGTAACATAGACTTGTGTATCGCTTGTGAGCATCTCTCTGTTTGTGGAATTGTTCCTTTCCTAAAGAAAAGAAAAATATTCACAATTTCCTATTAAATGATAGTAAAAATATAATGTGAGTACTTGTTAAGAGATTAATCATTTAAGTGGAAAAATAAACTTCAATTTCTTTGTTTTTATTATAAAGAAGGAAACACATTGTGAATGCTTCGTGATAAAAAATTTAATTTTTGCTTATTTCCTCAAAACTTCTTTTCTTAGAATAATAAAAGTTTGATTCAGTTTCCCAAATAATAGTAAATTAACTAACTATTGTCTACCGATTTTTTTTTTATTCATCTATTTAATTATTTATTTTTAAGTCGAGGGTTTCAGTGAAGGTTTGCAGGTTGTCGTGAAGGCAAATCATTGTCTGAAGAACACGCATCAAGTTGTCCTGAAGGCAAATCATCGTCTGAAAGACACTCATCAGGTTGTCCTGAACGCAAAATCGTCGTCTGAAACACACGCATCAGGTTGTCCTGAAGCCAAATCATCGTCTGAAGGACACGCATCAGGTTGTCTCTTCCTCACCGCCGCCGTCGCCGCGATAAACAGGTGTGAGGGTGATCGCCTCAGTTGCCTCACATCCATTCCATGTGTTGCACGTATTTTTGAGACATCAGCGCCCCGATGCTCATCACGACAACGCACACAAGGCCGCCCATCATCACCCCCACACCAAGAACACCGCACAGGACATGGTACACATGCGTACTGTCCTTCCCCTCACAGATAGCCGTGAGAGCGAGGCGGTCCTTTTCCTTGCCTCTCTTGTCTGCCTTCTCCTTTGCCTTCACCTCATCGTACTCCCGCACTAGCTCGGGGAACACTACGCCTGAATCGGTGAACCTGAAGAGTCGAGGTGGTCGAATATGCTCACGCTGCTCACTAACATTGACTGAATCGTGCACGTGCACGTCCTGTTGGAGTGCACTCGTTGCCAAGCTTGGTTCACATACTGAAGCGAGCACTTCCGAAGTGTTTCTGAGGCTGTCAGTGGCGAGTGACAACGTACTGTCAGGAGGGTGGGAGGGTGGGGAGGGGGTGGCAAGTACAACCGTCAGTGTAGAGCTTTCGGCCACACTTCCCGCCGTTATTACCTGCTTCACGCCCTCCTTCTTTCCTTTGCGATCACACTTTGGATAACGCATTGCCAACACCAGCTCATCATTCTCCAGCTGCTCCATCACCCGCCTGAAGTTGAAGATGCCTGTGTGCTGCACTGAGCTGCCACGCAGACAGTATAACTGCAGTGCAAGGCCCTTCATGTTCAGCAGCTTGGGCACGTTGAGTGGCATGGCCATCGCCTGCTCGATCTGCCACACGTTGCCCGGCTGCAGCCTCCACCTTGTCTTGTAGAGGGGGATGGAGACGAGCTTGCAGCGTAAGGGGAAGAAGAACGCGTCGCGATCCTTCAATACAACACGGACCCGTTGAGGCCGCTTGTCCTTGAAGGGAATTGTTACTTGAACTCGCAAAGTTATCATTGTTTTCTCACAAATCATGATTATGATTATCTATTCTGATTTTACACATCTGTCAAACCTTAGGTGCTCAGAATATTGAGGTAGCATATTTTGATATGCATCAGAGGTTGGAGTTGGTGGAACACTAACTCCAACCAACAAGAATGCACTCTACAATTAAGTTGCATTTGTAATCATCTACCTCCAACCTTGCAGTTACTACTTGAAATACATACATATATATATATATATATATATATATATATATATATATATATATATATATATATATATATATATATATATATATATATATACATATATAATTGTGAAATTGTGTGTGTATGTGTGTGTGTGTGTGTGTGTGTGTGTGTGTGTGTGTGTGTGTGTGTGTGTGTGTGTGTGTGTGTGTGTGTGTGTGTGTGTGTGTGTGTGTGTCTGTCTGTCTGTATGTTGGCAGTAAAATTTATCTAAATGTGGTCGGATC
>JAXIVD010011387.1:0-11457 GCA_036785275.1 Cancer borealis
AAGAGTTAATAGATGTGACAGTTACGACGATGGAAAATAATGGACTGAGAAAGAGAAAGAAAGAAAGAAAGAAAGAAAAGAAAGAAAAGAGAGAAAAGAAAGAATTAAAGCAAGAAAGAAAGCAAGAAGTTTTGTGGTTAACTAAGCTTCTCCTTTCTTTTATCCTTTTCCAAGTCCATTGAGATAGAGAGAGAGAGAGAGAGAGAGAGAGAGAGAGAGAGAGAGAGAGAGAGAGAGAGAGAGAGGAGAGAGAGAGAGAGAGAGAGAGAGAGAGAGAGAGAGAGAGAGAGTGAGTAATTTACGTCGTTCTAGAATATCATTACTTACCACCCTCTTCTCTCTCTCTCTCTCTCTCTCTCTCTCTCTCTCTCTCTCTCTCTCTCTCTCTCTCTCTCTCTCTCTCTCTCTCTCTCCCTCACCCAAATACAATCAGCACACAGTAAGTTCCAATTAATGACCTTGAAACACTACTTGATTCTATTAATTGAAACTAAAGCAAGCAATCTTAAGGAGGTTTAGATTCTTCTGTTGTCCTCTTGTTTTAATCTTATAGACAAGCTAACCCTCTTGATAATGGAGGAGGAGGAGGAAGAGGAGGAGGAGGAGGAGGAGGAAGAAAGGTATAAAAGGATTCCAGAAGAGAGAGAGAGAGAGAGAAAAAAAAAAAGAGAGAGAAGGAGAGCTTTGGGGGAAAAACCTTTCAATCTTTTGTTGTTCCATTTTTTTCCGATATTAACAAATAACTTTTCCTTACACAAACACACACACACACACACACACTCTCTCTCTCTCTCTCTCTCTCTCTCTCTCTCTCTCTCTCTCTCTCTCTCTCTCTCCTCTCTCTCTCTCTCTCTCTCTCTCCTCTACAACAACTACTACTACTATTACTACTACTACTACAACAACTACTACTACTACTACAACAAAACAAACTATAATCCCATAGTCAACACCTTTCTCCACCTTAGTTAATTCACCTTTGCCTTTCGAGCGGCTCACAACACAGGTTTAAAGGATTTGATACCTTGTCGAGGGCTGGAAGGGTGTTTATTAACCTTCCTCTACGAATTCTAATCCTCTTACGGTATCCAGGAATATGGTCGAGTGAGTACCTCTTAAAATGTAAAAAAAAAAAATAGAGGATTTGATAGTCTCTCTCTCTCTATCTCTTTATCTATCTATCTATCTATCTATCTATCTATCTATCTCTCTCTCTCCATTTACATATCAAATCGATCGAGAATTGACAGAAGCATCGCTCGAGTTTTTCCTCCGACACCTCCACTCCGTCTCAGCCAGCCTCTTAGCGGTCCTCACACAAGGAAAAGATAGTGAAAAATGACATGCCTCGAGGGAGTTAAATGTGTCCTGTTTAGTTCAGTTAGTTTTGCCTTTTTTGTTATTAAGTTCTACGTTATAATCAAGGATCATGTGATTAATTTTCTTTTGTCAAATAACTATTAATCAGTAATACATATCATAAATATTTTAACTCTCAAAGAACGTGTACTTTCATGGTATTAAATTAGTGTTATATCCTCCTCCTCCTCCTTCTCCTCCTCATAGTTGGTGTCTTCTTTATATATAATACTCCTACCCTTAAAAATAACCAGCGTTTTTCGTTTTCTATAAAAGTGATCAACCACACAAACACATCTTTACAGTTATGGATAACTTTATTAAATACAAAACCAATCGACAAACATTACAGGTATACATAAAAATACTATATATGATAATAAGATTTAGATATATTCACTTTGTTAACTTCACCGTGAAAACACCTCCAGTTTGCACACAATAATTTGAAGTCTGTGTCTCTGCATCTTGTCTTCGAAACTGATATATTGGTTACATGTTTGTTGGACACATGTTGCAACGTCGACACCAGTGATATGAGTTATACCAGCAGTATTGTTATTTCCTTTAATAATAATAATAATAATAATAATAATAATAATAATAATAATAACAATAATAATAGTAACAAATATAACATCAATTTCGTATATAGATTGCCCTTCCTCTGATATTACGTGTTATTATCCAATTAAAAAAAAGTTAAAACATCAAAAAAAGCCATGAAGAGGGATTCCCAGCCCTCTATCCTGTTCCCTTGCAGTCACCTTTTAACAGACACAGGATATACGCAAACTTGCAGCCTGATTCCTGCTGTGTAGTAGTAGAAGTAGAAGTAATAGTAGTAGTAGTAGTAGTAGTAATAGTAGTAGTAGCATAGTAGTAGTAGTAGCAGTATAGTAGTAGTAGTAATAGTAGTAGTGGCATCAAGTATCAGTCAGCCCGCCTGTGACCACCTGCCACCCAGTGCCACCCAGCTTCCCTGATTAAAACTTTTATAATATTGGATCGTGAACCCGCACGGACCGGCGATTTGGGTGCCGCAAATTGGATTACTGATATTAGCATGGCAGCGTTTGTGGAGGAGAGGAGGAGGGGGAGGAGGAGGGGGAGGGAGAGGAGGGGGCAGGAGGGGGAGGAGGAGGAATTATAATCATAGTGAGGGCACAAGACAAAGAGGAAATGGGACAAAGAAGGACTATGAAAAATCGAGAAATATCGTCATCACGGAATCCACAGATAGGTATTAGGATTAGAATTTGAGTCTAAAGGATGAAGAGGAGCAGCAGGAGGAGGAGGAGGGAGATGAGGACGAGGAGGAGGAAGAGGAAGAGGAGTAAGAGGAAAAGAGATCACGTCAAGGTGAATCCGAAGTCATGAGAATTATAGAAAAAACAAGAAAGATTCCAAAAGTTTCTCCATACTTATAATAGAATTTCCCTCCAAAGGAAAGAAGAAAAAAATAAGAGATGACTTGAATAAGAAAAATCTGATAAGACGAAGCCCTTCAAGACGAGGAGGAATAATTAAAAGTTTCACACTGGCATCACGTAACGGTGTGATAGGATAACATTATTACATTATTATGTATATATTCATTATTCATTCGATGCTGAATACTTGTACGGTGCATCATGATATGGTCGTATGTGTATCCGGCGCTGAGTATTTGTTGCTCCTTATTTGGTTATCAATTGGTAGTGTTGTCATCAGAATGTGTGACCGCTTCCCATGGGACGCAGGTGTGCACACACACGCCTCCAGGCTTACCATCATCTCAGACCAGCTCTGAGCCCGGTCGTAATTCAATCGACAGCTTCTGAGCTTGCCGGCCTTAGAGCTCAGCCTTATCCCAGGCACGTCATCACATTGTAATACTTTAGATATTAACCACAATTTTTATAAAGAAATCAAACCACCTCTGTGTTTTTATCGTCACTATTCAAGGATGGCGAATAATCCCTCAGGAGCAATGCTGCAACACTCTGAAGTGCTTGAGTTACACCAATAGAACATTTAGTGACTTACATCCAATGAATTAACTATATTGTTAACTAACATTTGATCACAAACACTGCATAACAATCCAAGTCTCCGTCAGCCTCCTCAGGGCGAGATCCACAAAGAAATGTGACTAATGACCGTGCCAGCGATGGCAGCGTCTTGGTGCGCCCAGTAGTAGCCTCGCGTGATGGTGGTGGCGTTGCGGGCCATCTGATCCTCGTAGGACTCAATGCCCCCAGCAGACACTGTACCAGGAGGGTAGAAAAATGTATGCAGGTTTGACATTGAGGTGTAATTACTCTTTCGATTCACAAATGGGGCGCCCCACCCATTACCTGCCGGCCCGGAGTCAAATTTCCCCACCGTCAGGTAAGTTCCAGTGAATTTCACGTTAGAAAAAAACGCCCGTCGATCCACATCCGCGTACTTAAGGACAACCTGCATTTGGTAGGTGCCTGAGGTGTGCTCCGGGAATATCAGCACCGAGCCGACATTCCACACCAGCTGCCACGTTTGACTACACGACGCAGTTCGCAAATACGTTGGGCTGACGTAGAGCACCGCGCCACCTGTCACCGGGGGGTCGATAGTCCAGCAGGAGTTAGCACACTGGTCACATAGAGTTCCTTTGCAGTTCGGGCGACCACAAGCAGCACACCCGGAGGAGGCGCGGCAGGTGGCCAGGCAGGTGGTGTTAGGAGCAGAGATGTCCGTGGCCTTGACTTCGTAAGTGGTGTGTCCTGAAGGAGGGGAAGGGAGGGGCGGGGGTGAAGCAGCTGATTTAAGGGGCGACAAGACAGCTTCTGTTGAGTGAGACCCTGAATCCTCACCCTCAATGTGGCACAACACCTTATTACGTTCAAATAAAGCACACACACACACACACACACACACACACACACACACACACACACACACACACACACACACACACACACACACACACACACACACACACACACACACACACACACACACACACACACACACACACACACACACATTTCTATCTATCTATCCATCTATCTGTCTAACTATCTATTCATCTGTCTATCAATAACAGCGACAAGTTGGACTAGTTTCTACCATTAATAAGCATCGTCCAGCAGTGTTGAGGCCGCGGTGAGGTCTGGTCGTGCCTGCCTGCCTTCCTTCCCCAAACTACTTCAACTATTGACGATCTAGACGTGTTCGCGTGCTCGTACACTCCCACTCCTCCGTATCCTGCTGCCACTTACATCAAGGCTTATGATTTTGCATTAAGCCTTATTTCTACGTATACACTTACAGGTTGGTGTTGGTGTGAGGTAACATACTTATTTCCAAGCTGAATAAAAAGTTGCGTCAAAATGTTTACTTCCTATCATCGTAGTGATTGACTGGATATCACTGTTTCACTTCACCAGGCACTGCACTCCCTCACGTGACTCAGAAGTGCACTTACTATGTACACCCCCTCCCCCAAACACACACACACATCCACACACATACACAACAAGAATACCACTCTCTACCAGAACCTAAACTCCCCCCAAACCGCCCCCCCTTCCCCCCAACACAACTCAAAGAAAATAAATAAAGGCAACGTTCATTCTGGAGTGTATTCCTGTGTTAGCCCACCTGGATAAGTAAGTAGGTAGCGAGATGGGTCGGTGCACCTGCTGTGTCTGGAAAGGTAGCACGTTCGGGCAGACGGATACATAATTAAGGAAACACAACCTGAGGCGGCCAAACACGCCCACATACACTCCAGTAACGCTTGGCTGCTGTCCGGCGGATCTGTATCACCCACCCAAGGAACACATGTTAGTTAAAAGCAGATGAACAGGTGGTATTAAGGTGTATAGATTAGTGAAGGAAAGATAAGTGAGGGAGATAAAGATACAAGGATGTGATTGAAAGATGCAAAGGGCAGTAAGGGAAAGGGAACGAAGGAAGGAAGGAAGGAAGGAAGAGCGAAGGAGATAGAGGTGCAAAGGGATAAAGGGTAAAGGGTGATAGAAGAAGCAATGACAAGATTAAATGAAAGGGTAGAGAGTGAAGGAGATAAGTGATATAGCAATTAATTAAAGGAAAAGGGATAAACGTAGGTGAAGCTTAGTAAAGAGTGAATAACAGAATACACAATAAAGAAAATAAAGATATAAATAAAAGAGATATATATAGCAGCAAGGACAAGCTGATGAGTGAGGGATAGAGACTGATAAAGGCGGAGAGGGCGAAGGGAGATGAGAGTGATAGGAATATTAATAAAAGAGAGACGAAGAGAGATGAAGGGAGACAGTAGGAAGCTGAGAGATGAGGGACGAAAGGTCATTGTTGTTAGGTTAATGAGGAGGAAGAGTTAGTGTGAGATGGAATTGTTAAGTAGAAGTGACACATACAGGTGAAAACAGAATAATTAGATAATAACTTTTAATATGAATGTGACAAAGAAATATAAGGAAAAGGCAAAAGAGGTAGTAATAGATTGACAGGTAAAGGTAAAAGTAAGGACAGGTATATAGACTAAGGGAAAACAGATGGCAACTTTTAATAAGAAACGTGACAGGGAAACATAAAGTCCAGGTAATTATAAGCTCGTTAACTTTCCAACAGCGAACATGACAGCACATAAAGATAAAAGAAAAGAAAGGGAAGACAAAAAAATCCCTATATTTTTGAAGACAAAGTTGCTTGTCGACCACAAAGGAAATTATGGATAAAAGAAGAAGAAAGGGGAGAGTTATAATTAGCAAGAGGAGGAAGGAAAAGAAAATGAGAAAAAAGGGAGTGTTGCGCTAGTTATGCAAGGAAAACTATGACTAAAAATATGAGGATGAAAATTCCTTTGTGTTGCAGTGAAAACTTATGTGTCCTTTGACGGATGGCACAAAGAGGTTATATATAGAACAGTGAGTGAGTGAGTGAGTGAGTGAGTGAATGAGTGAATACGTGAGTGAGTGAGTGAGTCAATACGTGAGTGAGTGAGTGAGTGAGTGCGTGAGTGAGTGAATTAGAATACAATTAATAGCTACGTACTAATGGACTGTAGCGAAGTAGAGAGGAAGGGAGAGGAAGGAAAGTGTGTGTACTAGCAAAGTGGAGGTAATGGGAGAAAAAATGAAGGATAAGTTGATTTAAATAGCACTTAAAGACATAAAAACAAAGCAGGCAGCAGTTAAACAAGCAGGCAAGAAAGCAAGCAGACGTAGAAATAAATCCATAAAAGGGAAAGATAAATGAACAAAGAAACTAAACAAAAGAAACTCGATGAGCGTAAAAAACAAAACAGGACAAGATAAAAATAAATACATCAGACCAAAGAATGCGAGGAATAATGATAATAATAATAATGAAACAAAAATAATAGTGATGATAATAATAATGATAACAATAACAATAATATAAATAATAAGTTCATTAAAGTATCTTCCTATGCGTATCAACCCAGAGAGAGGAAAGGAGAAAAGAAAGTCGCGTCCTGTACCACAAAAATATATTAATTAGTCCACAAACCCACAAAAAAAAGGGAAAATATAACAAAAAGTAAAAAAAAAAAAAAAAAAAAGTAATTAATTATGGCAAAAAATGTTTCTAAGCGTCCACCAAAAAAAAAAAAAAAAAAAAAAGACATAGAACCAGTTTTTATTTATGTCCAACAAAAGGTAAAAGAAAAAAAAAGTATAGATATTTTAGACATATTCCACGTGTAATGAATTTAAACCTAACGTATATTTACTAAATGAATAAAAAAATAAAATAAAAGAAGGACACATAATTAAGAACACGAAAAGATAGATTGAAAAAAACATATATCAGATTCAAAAGATAAATCTATACATATCTATATCACCAACTCCTCTCTCTCTCCCTTCCGTGGACTCACTTCAGGGGGACAAACACGGCAGTAAAGTTTCCATCATCCCCTGTTCCAACACATTCCCTCAGAGCCCGGTCACCTTGCCTTGCCTCTCCCCTCACTCCTACTCCCTCCAACACACTCATCCACTCTGCTTATCCACTCCACTAGCTGCTTCCCTCCTGCATTTCACCCTTCAACTCCACTCATGTTTACTCTCTTAACAAACTCATCTTCATTCATATTTACCACGTGTCCAAACCACCTAAAGTAGAAAAAAAAATAACGCACCACTCTTTGCCTATTCAATCCCTTAATAATCAAGCTCTTTGTTGCTTCACTCACGTCAGAATTCTCACACCTTTCATATTATTCTCTCCGTCTCACCTTGACACCCCAACACGCTTCTGTTCTGCAATTCATCTGTGCTGCATGTATTCTTGACTGCTGTGATGCATTCCTTATCCATGTTTCTGATGCATATGTCATAGTAGGAAGAATGGTACTATTTCATATCTTCCCTCCTCTTAGCTTCCCTACTTACATTCCTCCTATTCATAACCCTCTTTAGTGTCTGTCTGTCACTCTTTATCTCCCCTTCCCATGCTCTTATCCTCACACAGAGATGCTCCTAAATATTTCAATTCCTTCGTTTCCTTCATTTCTATTCCCTATATCATGATTTTGGATTTTTCTATAATTTATTCCCTTACTCTATATGTTTTATAAATCAAACACTTCCTCACTAGCTCTAAAAAAAAATTCTTCTTACTCTTACTGATATAAATGTCTTCCTTTTACACTATATTAAAAGCATCCAACACCTTCCGTAACACCTGTTTACTCTCTGTGTTATCGGCAAACATACCTGCCACCTTTGAGTGTTGCTAACAGATAACAGATAAAAAAGGTAATAGATAAATGGATTGATCAATAAATAAGTGAGATAATTGATCAATAAAAAAAGACATGCAGTCGTCCACCCCCCAAAATAAAAATAAATTAAAAAAGATCAAACAAATATAAATTAATCCCATAACACACACAAAAAAGAGAAAACGAAAAAAAAAAAACCACGGATGATTGAAAAAACAACAACGAAAAAGCGTGGGAAACGATTACAGATGGCACACAAAAACAAACAAAACAAACAAACAAAAAAAAACCACACACACACACACACACACACCAACATGACGTACGATTCAGCAAGGTGTGTCTGGCTACCAAATAACTTGATTGCGCCCCAGAGGTAACTGCATTCAGGTACTCAGGGCCAGTTAGGGCATGGTGAGGCACACCCACCACCCCTTCTGAACCCACCACCACCACCACAACCACCACCACCACCACCATCATCACCACAGAGATCATAGCGCATCCTTCGTGACCTTTGACCTGCCTCCGTCTCATTGCACTGGCCTGGAAATATTACAAGTGAAAGATAGGTAGTGTTAATTGTGTTATTATTATTTTTATTTTTTTACTTAATTTTTCACTAATGAGGTTTGGTTTTAGTGTTTGTGTGTTTATGTGTGTGTGTGTGTGTGTGTAGTAATAATAATAATAATAACAAATAATAATAATAATAAAAAAATAAAATAAAATAACATCACAAATAACACGAAATATGTCAATGAAGCGAAGTAAGTTTCCAGAGTAATGAATGTTTTCGTGTAATCTTTTTGAGAGGTTAGGGAGAGCACAGACTCCCTCTAGTCCTGAAATGAGAACCTCCAGTATTTCACTCGTAGGGGGTAAGGAGGGAGAGATTGGAGGGAGGGAAAATAGGTATAGAGAGAGGGAGAGAGAAGAAGATAGATAAAGAAAATAGGGAGGGAAAGAGGGAAGGGAGATATAGAAAAAAAGGAGAGAAGGAAGGAGAGTGTAAAATGATGAAAAAAGAAGAAACTGAAGGAAAATTAAGGTAATCCATTTATAAAACTCAATTACTAAAAAAAACAAAAAAAAAGAAAATATATAATACGAAAAAATAAAGCCAGAAAAATATGTTGTAAACCTTTAGAAAAATACTCAGAAAACTAAATAGAGAAGAATTACAAATATGTTTTTTCGTGCGATCTGAAGCTGGAGGTAAATTAGGAATGAGGCAACGATGGAAAGGGAGAGAGGGAGAGAGGGAGAGAGGAGCTGCGAAAAGGGTGTGTGAGGGTGTGAGGGTGTGAGGGTGTGAGGTGTGTGAGTTAGGGTTCGTGTGGGAAGGAGGTGACAAGGTGATGAAGTGTGTGGTGAAGTATGTGGTGAAATTATGGTGAGGTGTGTGGTGTGGTGTGTGGTTAGAGAGTGTGGTGGAGTGTGTTGTTAGGGTATTTGCTGTGTGGTGTGTGGTGTGTGGTATGTGGTAGGGGAAGGTGTGGTTAATCAAGGAGTGGTGTTTAAATTGGAATGAACAGAAAACATCCAAGGAATTGCATTTTATAACTCACAAAGCCTCAAGAATTTCAAACACCATAACATGCTGATGCCATCCATTACTTGTGTTAGTGAAGTTCTCCCTATAGGCTGGACGCGAGGTACGTGTTAAGCTTCTATATAAAACATACACACGTACACTGGAAGCTTTTGAATTACATAATAGAGATACAGCTGGTACATAATATTAATACTGTAATTAATATGTAGTGGACAATGCTAAGGATGGGGTAACAAGGCCCATGGCGGGAGATAATTACCAGGTAATGCAAACTCATAATCAACTCATAACAACATTTAATTAACTGCAGGTATATCCGATGACCCAACACACACACACACACACACACACACACACACACACACACACACACACACACACACACACACACACACACACACACACACACACACGCACACACACACACCCACACACTCAATTAATCAAGATATCCATACATACATGAGTCTTGTGAAATATCTCTGCCATATTGGAATGAATGACTAATTGACATGATAAATTATTGTTCGTCATTAATTATTGAGTACATAGACAGTTGTTCCTTTCTATAGAGATCCTTAATCTTCCTTTCCTCCTACACTCCCTCTCCTCCCTCTCTTTCTCCCTCTCATTCTTCTTAGAAACAGAGATCAATGAAGAATAACAGGAATTTGTCTCTCATTAAAGATTATATATTATTATCTTCTTCTCCCTCTCTCCCTTCTTTTCTCCTCCCTGCCTTCCCTTCTTCTCTCCCTCTCCTACTCCTCCATTCGTTCCGCCTATTTATCCTCTCTCATCCCTCTCCTTGTTTTTCTCTTTCTCTCTCTCACCCTCTCATCCTTTCCTTCTTCCTCTCCTCTTTCTCAACCATCTCCTCTTCGTCTATATTCCAATCGTCTATCTATTCTCTTTATTTATTTCTTCATGTTGTTTGCGTGCACAAGATGACATCCCATTTCCTGGAGGAGGAGACGAGGAGGAAGAGGAGGAGGAGGAGGAGGAGGAGGAGGAGGAGGAGGAGGAGGAGGAGGAGGAGGAGGCGAACAATGACAGGTGTGAGAGGAGTGTGGAAAGAGGAGAGGAAAGAAATAAGAGGAAGAGGCAGGAGAGGAGAAACAGAACGAAGGAAAAAGGATTAGAGACAATCCGCTAAAGAAGTGTTTTCTTTGGTCAGGAGGAGGAGGAGGAGGAGGAGGAGGAGGAGGAGGAGGAGGAGGAGGAGGAGGAGGAGGAGGAGGAGGAGGTGAAGAAGACACAAGAAAATCAAAATAAGACGATCAAGAAGATAATGATGATGATAATAATAATGATAATGATAACAATAATAGTCAAAATAATTTGTCAACAACTTACACGACAGGAAAAAAAAGTTTGACGTTGTTAAAAGAAGACAAAAAAAAAAAAAATCTTAAGAAGAAAACAAGAACCCAAAAAAAAACTGAAACCCATCCCTTATGAATATTTAAAAAAAAAAAAAAAATGAAACAACGACATACTTTCCATCCCCCCGAAAAAAATGAAAAAAAAACAAGAAAAAAAAAAGAAAAAAAAAACTCCACAACTCCTACTTTCCACTTACAAAATACACCACAAGAACCTTCCCTCGCAGAAAGACACACACGCAGCCACAAATACCCTATAATCACACCCGATAGAGTCACGCCATAAAGTCGAACCACAATTAACTTCAGTCTGCGGCCCTCGAGAAGGCTTAGCAGCGCCCCCAAAACAAAGGCGGCAGGAGAGGGAACTATTCTAGACGAGAGCAATAATGGTTCTGATACAAGCATAAACCTTCCCCAGACTGCCTCAAGGA
>JAXIVD010011388.1:0-7500 GCA_036785275.1 Cancer borealis
GGGGCGGGAGGGGGGGAGAGGGGAAGGGAGGCAAGGGGGGGCGGTAATGGTTTCAGAAATTGTGCATTACTTGATTAATTTGATAAAAAACAGTGATGCAACATTATCTGTCTACATCATTGTCATCACCATCATCATCATCATCATCATCATCATCATCATCATCATCATCATCATCAACATCATTATCATCATCATCATCATTTATTTATTATCTCTCCTACGTTCACTATTATACTCCCAATACATTTTTTTTTGGTTTCTAGTTCAAATTTAATCCTCAGTTACAGCTTAAAATGGGTTTAAAAGATGATAACTGTGTCTATATAAGCATATTAACTAACCTAATCTAACCTAACCTAACCTAATATAACCTAACCTAATATAACCTCAACTAACATAATATAGAACCTAACATAACATGACATAACATTACATAACATTACATTACATAATAGAACATAACATAACATAACATACTATAACCTAACCTAACCTAACCTAACACACACCATCCCCTTACCACTCCTTTACCTGCCTCTACCTAAGCCTAACTCGAGACTTGGTACTGAAAAATAAATGAAAACTACGGATTAATAACCTCATTTCCAGGGCTGATTGGCTTGTACAGAGGTTGATAATGCCCTCTTCTGTATCCCACAATGATCAAATAACCACTCATTGATCTGCCACTCTCTCTCTCTCTCTCTATCTCTTTTTTTTTTCTCTCTCTCTCGCTCAGTAACACATAGCCTTTCATTATCCTTCCTTTTATGCTCTTAATACAACCTTCTACTTCCCCTTTTCTCTTTTCTAATAACATATTTTTTCTACCTGTTCTTGTTTTTTTTCCTTTTATGTAACTTCTCTCTCTCCCTTTCTCACTAAAACAATATTTTTTTTGTTTTCCTCCCTTTTTTCACCTGTTACATAGAATCTTGTACTCGCTTTCCTCTTTTTCTAACAGCATTTTTTTTTTCCTTTCTCATTGTCTCCCTTTCTCTTAATTTCTTTCCTTTCCTCCTTTCCTTCCCCAAGACCTCACTTTTTTTTTCTTCTAACATAGCCTCTTTTTCTTCCTCCTCTTCCTCTACAGCCTCTTCTTCTTCCTTCACAAATTATCTCCTTCCTCTCTCACACACATTCTAATACGTGACCAGTTTCATAATGTTAAACAAAGAAAGACCTCTACGTAATCATCAATAGTAATCTTGAAGTAATTAATCACTGTACAAGAGGCTGTAAGGAAAATATGTTGGGTTTAATTAAGAAAAATATATATAATTGTAATTCTCCAGATGTAGTGAAATGGTTTTATGCAGTATATTTATTTGTGTTTTACTCCTACATGGGTTCAGTTCTGGTTATTGAAGTTATTTGATTTTAAGACAAGAAGAATTCACTGGAAGGAAGACAAAGACGAATGACAAAGCAAATCCTTACATTGCATAATTTATCTTACGAAGAAGAATGATTGAAATGGTTATGTTGTCGCTCTATAAGCCAAGGATTAGAGGGAAACTTAAAATTTTTTTAGATATTAACATTAATTCAATAAAATCTATCATGAAAAACTGTTTGAGATGAATCACGCGACAGTAACAAGAAATAACGGTATGGCATTACATGGATGAAGATGTAACGCAATTGTTCGTTAAATCTTACTTTAATGATAGTATTGTTGGCCTTTTAAATTGACTCCCCAATCTTAGTAATTACCTCTTAATACTGTAAAGAGTTTCGTCACATTTAAATAATCATTTCCGAAATTGTAATTCATATATTTTCCTCGTTAAATTTTGATGTGTCACGCCAGCATTTTCTTATTATTACTATAGTTATTCTCCCACTTTCACAGGAATAATGGTAGTATAATTTAGTATCTTCCTCTAATATTATTCCTTACCGTAAAATTTCCATGTCCTTATTTTTTACATTTTTTACTAGGTACAATGTATTCCCTTAATGTTTCCTGCTGGGACATTACCGTAGGGAGAGGTGGGTGGGGAGGAGTCTTATTCTATTATATCTTATCCTCCCGTATGTAATGCACCAATAGCAATAAACCAACATATATATCCTTGCATCTGTCCTTCCTATCAATTCCTAAACATTCCCTCCTTAAATATCCAGTCCCTTCACACCTTCGTATAACCATGACTTTCTTCTCCAGCGCTCTCACACGCTGGTAAACTTTCATCTCGTTACGCATTGACTCTTCTTCCTCCTGACAGTGGCCACCGCACCGCCGCCGCCGCTTACTGGGTCGGTGCTTCAGACACACAACACGAGAACAGCTTTATCTGGACCAGCGGCGCGCCCTTCTTCTACACAGGTGAGAGAGAGAGAAAAAAAAAATTAATAGATTAGATTGTTGGATGAAAGACTTAAACTCGGTTAATTAAGTGTATGTAGTCGTAGATCCACTTCTCATTTTCTTTAAAACGCACTAACTAACAACCATTACATATTATCTCTATTTATCTATCTATCTCTATTTATCTATCTCACTTCCTTTGTGTTATTTTCCTTCACCCTTTATCCTATCCTATCCTATCCATTCATTTCAGTTTCCCCTTTTCTTCCCTTTTTCCTATATCATCATTCACCATTGCATTTTTCCCCGTCATTGAAAGCCACACCGAGGGAAAGAGAGTTGAGTGATGGGGAGTGATTACATACAGAAAGGAATGGAAGGGGAAGCCAGTCTAGGGGAAGGAGGGAAAGGATGGCTATATCGATATGTGAGTAATAGTATAGAAGTGTGTGTGAGAGAGTAAGAGAGTGGTGGTGGTGGTGGTGGTGGTGGTAAGTAAGTCAGTAGAAGGAAAAGAAAGATTTTACATACAACAGGAAATGGAGTGAAGAGAGGCTTAAAGAGATAGATAGATAGATAGATAGATAGATAGAGAGAGAGAGAGAGAGAGAGAGAGAGAGAGAGAGAGAGAGAGAGAGAGAGAGAGAGAGAGAGAGAGAGAGAGAGAGAGAGAGAGAGAGAGAGAGAGAGATAGAGAGAGAGAGAGAGTAATAGAAAGAGTAATGAGGTGGATTTAAAACGCATAGAAACAGAGGAGGTTAGGGGAGACTGAAGTATAATGGAGAATCGTGCTCTACTTTAACTAAGGCTGTAAGGGCAGAGGACACAGCCAGCCCCGCTCACTGTATGCCATGTTTGAGTGTGTCACCCGCCCAGCCTGCCTGCTAGTAATGGGCGGCTGTTCATGTGTGTGTGTGTGTGTGTGTGTGTGTGTGTGTGTGTGTGTGTGTGTGTGTGTGTGTGTGTGTGTGTGTGTGTGTGTGTGTGTGTGTGTGTGTGTGTGTGTGTGTGTGTGTGTGTGTTGTTAATGCAGCAGCAACACAGCATGGTGGTCAGGTGTGCACAGCGTCCTGGCAAGCCACACACATATAGCCACACACACGCACACACAGACACATACACATAAAAAAAAAACCACACACACAAACACAAACACAACAGAAAAAAAACGAATCAAAACAAACAGGTAGAAATAATGAGTTAAGAAAAAATAAGTTAAAGAAATATAAACATGTAATCCAACCTGCATGTAACAGTAGAGTGAAGGGAGATGACTCACGCTGTCCACACCTGAAGAGAGAAGCCTCGTGTTGTCTGTAATGAGGAGAGAGT
Source organism: Cancer borealis (assembly GCA_036785275.1). NCBI lineage: Eukaryota > Metazoa > Arthropoda > Malacostraca > Decapoda > Cancridae > Cancer > Cancer borealis. Next base: position 3,650 of record JAXIVD010011388.1, read on the forward strand.
CTGGCGGGGTAAAGGCAAGGTAAAGCCAGGCGAGAACATGCATGAGATAGTCAGTTTAAGACGGAACTAATATCCTTCTTAGTCATGAAACGCGTCACCTTATCAGGGTCATGCCAGGAGTCATTTACATTTCTAACACGTCCATAGTACACTAATAGCATCTTAAGGGGTCGTAGAGTAGCCATAGTGTCCCTCAAGACCGGGTACTTCATTAAACGTGGGTCATTTTTATCAGAGCGCCACCCGTACTTCCGTAGCACCGCCGCCACACCCAGCCGCGATGTCAGACCTTCTTGCACCTCCTTCAACTCTTTCCTTATGGCTGGGTCCATGGGTGTACGTGCGTTATTTTCCCCTCTGTAACCATCTCCTCGAAGGTCCCACTCAGCGTCATCCTTAGACCATACCCGCACAAGGTTGAGGTCAGACACAAAGGCTTCATCTTCAGGCGACACCACGAAGACTAATAAGGGAAGTTGATGGCCTGCACGGAACACAGCAAACACTCGATCTTTGCGGAATACACTGAAGTAGGTCCACACGTCTGGGTCAAGCTGGACAACCTCGCGTGATACTATGTCTATGTTATTCTCAGGACTGTATACTTCAAGAAATGTCTCTCCTACGTCCCCTGGTTTAGGTGGTGTTGTGGTCTCCGGTTCTCTCTGTAAGTGGAGGTTGATAAAAGTCTCCTCTGTCTCTCTGTGGAACTTGATGATGGCGTGTGAGGTTGCTTTGATACCGATGAGAGAGAGAGCGGATTCCCAGGTAGGCTGTAAGTATAGAGGGGAGGAACTGTTGTTGGTGAAGATGCGTTTAGGAGGAAGTAAGTGATTGATCTTGTCTTCTTGGGTTGTGTTTTGGCTTTCGATCGGTGTGTCAATTAGAGTTTTTTTTTATTGTCATTTTTTTTATGCTGTGTTTTGTTTATCTTTTCGGTTTTGTTTTCTTTCTTACCATTGTCTTCTTCGTCTCCTGTTTTTGATTTTTGATTATCTTTTTGTTCCTTTACATCTTCCTTTATTGGATTTTCAGTTATTTTTTCCTTTCTTTCGGCCTCTTTTTCCTGCTGTTCAATTTTCTCTTTTTGCAGCTCTTCAATTTCCTTTTTTTGCTTCTTTTCATTCTCTTTTCTTTTCATCTCTTCTAATACCTCAGACCACGTTTTATTTTTCCTGTTTTCACCGATTTCTTTCTTTGTCTCTCCTCCTTCATTTGTTTTATTTCCTTCAATCTCTTCACTCTTTTTCAGCATCATAGAAATACTCTTACCAATTTCTTCTTTCATTTTCAATTTATCTGCCTTCTTTTTCTTATCTTTCTCTTTTTCTGCATTCTCTTTTATTCTATCTTTTACTTCATTTTCATCCTTCTTCCCTTCTTCTCTTGTGTTATTCCTTTTCTCATTCTCTCCTTTATCACTCTGTTCCTTCTTCTCTATTTGTCTTTCCAATTCCTTCTTCATTTCTTTCAGTATCACCACTTCTTTGTCTTTTTCTTTATTTTCTTTCTCATTTGTTTTTTGCTCTGTTTCATTCATTCTTGCGTTATTTTCTTTTATTTCTTTCGTGTCTGTGGTGTTAAAGAATTCTGGGGTTGCTTGTTTTTCCTTTTTGATCTTATTCCAAGCTTTATCATATATTTCCTTCTTCGCCTCTTCGTTATTGGATATATTAATCGGTCTTTCTTGGTTCCCTGGTTCCATTCCTTGCAGTGTTGGAAGTTCGAAAGGCACATTTTTTTTCTCCTCTCCTTTCTTCCCATCCATTCCATTCTCTCTTCCTTCTTTATCATTGTTTTTTTCTTCCTTATTCGATGTTTTTTTGATTTGTTCGTCTGTGTTTGTAATCTCATCTTCACTTTTTCTGTTATTTATTTTCTCTTCTACTTTTTTCTCTTCTTTTTTAACCGGTTTTGCTTTTTCTTTGTCTCCTCCTTTCTTCTCTTCCTTCTTCGTCTCGTTCTGTTTTTTATTTTCTTTTTTATTATTTACTTTCGTTTCATTTCGAGTGTTCTCTTCTCCTTTTTTCTCTTCTTTTGGTTTCGTTTCGTTATCTTTAGTGATCTTTTTCAATACTTCTGTTACTATCTTTTCCTTTTCTTCCGTATTATTTTTGTTCTTCTTTTCCTCTTCTATTTTCTTTACCATCTCCTTTATTTCATTTCTCTTCTTCTCTTGTTCTATCTTTTCAACTAATTTCAGGGCTTTTCTGGCAACCTTTTCTTTCTCTTCTTCTCTTATTTCCTCTTTCTCTTCCTCTCTTTCTTCTTTGTCTCTTCTTTCTTCCTTTTCTCTATATTTCCTTTCTTCGTTCTCTTTTGATGATTCTGTCTCTTCTCTTTCATTTTCTCTCTTATCATTTTCTCTTCCCTCTTCATACTTTCTCTTTCTTCTCACATGGTAATCATCTTTCTTTCTTCTTCCTTCCTTTATTAATTCATTTTCTCTATCTCCATGTCTCGTTTCTGATTCATCCCATTTCCCTCTTTCCTCAGTTTTATCTATTCCTCTTTCGTAATCGTCAATTTTCTCTCTCTTTATTCCATCTCTGTACACACTTTCTCTTCTCTTCCTTCCTGTGTTTTTTCTTCCTTCTTCATTCATTTTATCTTCCATTCCTTTCCTTTCTTCTCTTTTGTCTTCCACTCCCTTTTTCTCCCTATTTTCATCCTCTCTCCCTCTAACTTTCATTACTTTTATCTTCTTTCTTTCTCTAAACTTTCTTTCTGCATTCCCTCCCGTGTCCTCTCCTTCATCTTGCATTCCTTCTCCCCTCCTCGCTTCTTCCTCCGTTATTTCTATTATCCTTCCCCACGCTATCTTCATCGGGTTATACATCCCTTCTGCCCTCTCCTTTCTCCATCTCCTCCTCTTCGTCCAGCCTGCATTGGTGTGATCTCTCTCATCTGGCGTCTGTGCGTGTTTCTTACCTCTCCATTCATCGCTCTTATTCTCATCTACTTCCTCATTATTTCCCCAATTTTGCTCATGCTTTCCATAGCTTTCTGTTTTGTAGTGTCTCCGGCTTTCTTGGTCGGCCAAACGTGTTCCCGGGCTCGTCCACGCGGGAGAGTTTGACGCTGTTGTGTTCCTCGCTCGGTCTATGTAACCCGCTGCCGTAACTGACAGTCCCGCCGCGACCAGAGACACCAAGAGGAGCTTTTGGAGATGCATAGATACCCTTGAATAAAATACCTGAAATAAAATAGAAAAAAATATCGGTGTAAATAGTGTGGATGTGGATGTGTGTGGATGTGTTAACTGGAAGAGGCAAAGTGGGCAGGTAAAGGTAAGGAGAGGCTGGGAAAGGTAGGTGAGGAGGGAAGTAAGAAAAACAATAGTCATTTTTCTCTTTTAGGGAACGAGATATGGGGAAAAATATCATCCTATGGCTATGAGACAAGACAGAGATGTGAAAAATAAGAAGATAGGGAGGGTGGAGGGGCAGGAGGAGGAGGAGAGTAGATAGAGGACACAGGACACATAGGACACATAGGAAGAACAAACAGCAACAGGCCTACTGGCCCTTACGAGGCTGTTTGTGATAAACTAGACTACACTATCTAATCTGGGATGAAGGATACAGGATAGTAAGGGTGAGGGATTCTCCCACCAGCCACGACTGGCAGGAGAGGAAGGCCAACCATGCAATATAAGTAAAAATAAATAAATAAATGCGTGGAATTAGATTAGTCTATCCTATTACTACTGTCACTAACACTACTACCTGGCAAGCGATGTCAGGCCCCTAGCGACGTCCTTCCGAATCGAGATTTTGTAATTACTGTACATTAGAAGGAACTTGCTCAAAGTTAACTATGTTGACGAATAATGTTTTAGTTGCGGATTG
>JAXIVD010011389.1:2500-10000 GCA_036785275.1 Cancer borealis
TCAACATGTCATGGCCTACTCTACTCCCTCACTTTTTTTTTTTTTTGCTTTCTCTCTCTTTCTCTTTTTCTTTTTCTTTTATTTAGTTGTTTTGATGTGTTTTTTTAATATTTCGTTTTGGATTTGAAGTTCTTTTAATTTATTTTTTTTATTATTATTTACGTGATGGTTATGTACTTTTATTTGAGTGATGTTTGTTAGTTAGTACTCTCTCTCTCTCTCTCTCTCTCTCTCTCTCTCTCTCTCTCTCTCTCTCTCTCTCTCTCTCTCTCTCTCTCTCTCTCTCTCTCTCTCTCTCTCTCTTTATGGGATGGCGTTTGTGTGGGACTTTTCACATTTTTTTTTGTTTCTCATCTTTTTTCCCTTGTTGACCTTTGACCTCGTGTACACAGGTCATGCCAAACAAGCCTCAGGTAGGGGGGAGGGGGGAGGGTCAGGTATTGTGCCGATGACCTGATGCTGTTATAATGACCTTAGATATAAAAAAAAAAGGTCGATATAATTAAAAAAAATAGTTGAAATATTGATCAAATGAAACCAAAACATGATATAATTTCTTGGCTTAGTGGTTGTCTGTCTGTTTTTTTCACTTAGTTTCCAGGTTCGATTACCAGTGAGTTTTTTTTTTTTTTTGTATTTAAAGAAAGGAAAGTTTGTAATGTTGAAAGGATTATTCATGTATGTGTATAATGGACGGGATGAAAGTAGTGTTAACGAACAATTAGCACTACTAAAGGCCAAACACACACACACACACACACACACACACACACATACACACACACACACACACACACACACACACACACACACACACACACACACACACGCGCACACACACAAAAAAAAACTTGAAATACAGTTACTCATAAAACAGAATGGCATAAAATCTAAAAAATATATATAAAAAAAAAAGTATGGGAGGTTAGAGGTAAAAAAAAAAATTGAAAAAAAACCCATACAATGAAGAACGTGACATATAAGAGAGTTAAGGTTCTTCCAACAACGTTTTCACACACAAACACACAAACACACACACACACACACACACACACATACACACACACACACACACACATACACACCACGATGCAAAAATACAAACAACCCATTCGCCTTTAAAATACAGCCACCCAAACACCCCTTTCACCCCCCTTAGGAGTTTTATCTCTCTTTCTTTATGGGGCAGCACTTGGCGGGTATTGTTCTCTCTCTCTCTCTCTCTCTCTCTCTCTCTCTCTCTCTCTCTCTCTCTCTCTCTCTCTCTCTCTCTCTCTCTCTCTCTCTCTCTCTCTCTCTCTCTCTCTCTCTCTCTCTCTCTCAAAAATTCCCTAACTGGTTGTCTATTTTGTCTATGTATTTTTTCTGCCATATACCTATATTTCCCTTTTTCTTTTTCTCTTTCTCTCTTTCTCTGGAAATACAAATACAACAAAACGCCGAAACAAACCTAGGTCAAGGACACACACACACACACACACACACACACACACACACACACACACACACACACACACACACACACACGGGCGTCTCCATCACCAAAGATACAAAATTGAGCACCGCGGCAAAGCGTAGCAAACCAGTATTTTCCCACAATACTCTTCCTTAATTATTTCCCTTATATAAACTTTTTTCCCTTTTCCTCCTTCCCTTTCCTTTCCCTCTCCTGTCCTCTCCTTGCCTTCCCTCACTACGCATTACGTCATCAGAGAAGGGGAAGGGGAGGGGAAGGGAAGGGAAGGAAAGGGAAGGGAAGGGAAGGGAAGGGGAAGGGAAGGGGAAGGGGAAGGGGAAGGGGAAGGGAAGGGGAGGGAGGTGAGGGAGAGGCAAGGAAGTGAGGGTCAAGGGGATCACATTGAGAGAGAGAGAGAGAGAGAGAGAGAGAGAGAGAGAGAGAGAGAGAGAGAGAGAGAGAGAGAGAGAGAGAGAGAGAGAGAGAGAGAGAAGGTAGTGGCATTCTGTTAAAAAGGGGAGGAGGCTGGGGAAGAAAATTAGGGGTCAACGGAGCAAATTTGGGTAAGAGGGTGTGAGGAGAGGTGGTTAAGAGGAGGAAGAAGCTGACAGAATAATATTAGATTGGAGAGAGGAAGAGGAGGTGGCAAGGAAGAAGAAAAGAAGAAGAAGAAGAAGAAGAAGAAGAAGAAGAAGAAGAAGAAGAAGAAGATATAAATGATGAAGACGAAATGAATATAAAAAAAAAAGCAATGAGTGACAAGAAATGTAAAAGAAGAAACTAGAAAAAAAAAATGAACACGAAATGAAGAATAAAAATAAAACAGAAAAACCGAAAATTAAAGACAGAAAGTAAGAAAAAAAAAAAAAATACAGAAAACAAAATATAATACAACCAAAGAAATCAATATTGGACAGGTAAAGGAAGGTGTGTCAAAATGGAAAAAAAAAAAAACAGAGAGAGGAACACGAATACATTTTAAACAAGATAGAAATGCGGGAAATAGATTACAGGAAGGGGAGATAAAAGAAGGGGAATACAGGGAAATGGAGAGGAGTAAAGAGGGGTTAAGGGGAAGGTAAAGAGGGTAAGGAAAAGAGGGGTAAAGGGAGGGGTAGGGAAAGGGTCATAAAGAGCAACCTATTGTTACTACTCCCTTTTGGTTGTGGAATGTAATTTGTGAGGTAATTAACTCAACATTTCCCGCCTACTTGTCTAAACAGGGGCGCTGCGTGGGGCTTTATATCGAATTTCCGGCCAGCGAGACGTGCCAAGGGGAAGAGAAGGAAGAGGAGGAGGAGGAGGAGGAGGAGGAGGAGGAGGAGGAGGAGGAGGAGGAGGAGGAGGAGGAGGAGGAGGAGGTAAGGAGAGAGAGAAGCGTTGGTATGCCCTTAAGATAGTGAAGATTTTGAGCTGTATTCCCACTTTCATTTATTATTTTGCTTCTTTGCCTCCTCCTCCTTCTCCTCCTCCTCCTCCTCCTCTTCCTCCTCCTCCTCCTCCTCCTCCTCCTCCTCCTCCTCCTCCTCCTCCTCCTCCTCCTCCTCCATGAAGTCTAACTACGCATAACGCCATATAACTAATTCAGATCCTTCTCTCTCTCATCCTTTCGTCCTGGTATAAAAAAGAAGGAAAAAAATTATAATGGTCTTCCAGCCTCCTAACCTATACCTTTTTTTCTCTCTCTCTCTTTCTCTCCCTCTATCTCTCTCTCTCTCTCTCTCTTTCGTCTCCGTGGTCGAGCTGGTGACTAGATTATGAGGGAGGAAAGTTATATATTTATTTTCCCGCTGACGTAAAGCTGAACCTGTTTAGACGTTTCATATTATACTGTATTTTTTGTATATATACTTTATGTGGGAGGAGGATATACGTTTTTTTTAATAGTACTTCTTTTTTTTACCGTACAAGTATTTTTAGTATACTTATGGTTGTTAGTAGTAGTAGTAGTAGTAGTAGTAGTAGTAGTAGTAGTAGTAGTAGTAGTAGTAGTAGTAGTAGTAGTATAGAAGACCAGTAGTGACGTAAGCTAATGCTGAATAATAATAGCAACACCACTACCACCACCACCACCACCACCACCACATGTCGCCGTCACTCTACACAACAAAGGAGAGAGAGGGAGAAGGAGGAGACGGAACAACACACACACATGTTCAATCGTTGTTTTAATAATATGCGACCAGACATTAGGATCCTCTGTGTCTATGTGTTGTTACAGTGAAATTGGTGCCAGTACTGTTAGGACCTTCATCCTTATGTCTACTAGTAATTAGGGTTTAAAAGGTGTACTGTATGGGGGTGATGTGGGGGGAGGTGGTGTTTGTTTGGTGTGTGAGATAGAGGGTGTGTGTGTTTTAGTGGTGTGTGTGTGTAGGATGGGTGTGAAGATGGGGATTATGTGTATGTATTGTTTAGAAAGTGTGAGTATATGTAAACACACACACACACACACACATACACACACTACAAACTCACTAGGGAACAAACAATCAAGGGAAACAAGACAGCAGGAAAGTCTTAAATAACCTTAAACAAACACACATTAACAAACACAGGAAACTTAATTAATCGTGTGGTTTAAAGCAGGACACTTTTGTTTCCCTCTTCACTACCCACCTGTCAAAAGAAAAAAATACTGGCGTTGCTAATGAGCTGGACATCCTCTTTGTATCTACCTGTCAACGTTTACCTTACACTCCACCTTTACCTGTCACTATTAATTCACCATCACCATGTATATATAAACCTTAAATCACCATAAAACATCAACTATCATTATTAACTAACTTATATTTAAACCATTTCTATCTACGTGTTATATTATCATCTCTATAACAAAACTGTATGATCATTAGAAGACATGGTAGCTAAATTAGTTCCTGTGGGTAAAATCAGTAGCCCAGTGACCTATAATGACCTTGAACCACTCGGCCTAATGTAGTGTGTAAAAGCCTTGGATTAGGTTAGACACACGCTGGTCTCACTCCAACTAACACCAACTCAGTGACGTAACATTACCTTTCACTATTCACTATAACAACATAACGGGAGGGTTGTGATCGTTTTCCCCTCTTTTTCCCCTTATTATGGTAAAGAATTTCTATTTTCTTTATTTCTCCCATGTCTGATATTGTTTCCCTTCGTTTTTCTCTTATTTTATCGCCTTTTCCCTTTACCTTCTGTTCGTTACCTTCATACACAGATATACATAAAAAAGACAACACTTACAACTACACTCACTAACAAAACAAAGATATTTCCAGTGAATCATACAACCACAGACCCCAAGCCAGCAGCATCCAGCATCACAATCCCTTCTCCACTAATCCTTATCCTCGTCCTATTCCAGTACCCAGCCGCCCTCAAGCAGTAGATATTCCAGGTAAAATACCCCCGCTGCTTCCCATCCCACGCGGCGAGCCTCAGGGGACCTCAGTGCTTCCCGGTGCTAATCAACGATACACCTCAGGGACACTCTCAGATGGAAGGATGATGATGGCTTGTCAGTGGACGCATTTATCGATAACGCCAAGTCAGACTATAGTAACCTGCATCTCATCCTTAACCTGCTGTCCTAGATCATTGGTAAACAGGTGAGACTCAAGAAAATATTTAGGTGATCTATTTTAACCATTATCACCCTTTCCTTCTCTCTACATCAGGGTTAGTTACTGAGACTATAGTAACCTGCACCTCAGCCTCATTGGTAATCAGGTAAGACTCAAGATTAACAATACTTATGTGATCTACTTCAATTATTATCATCCTGTCCTTCTCTCTACACAGCCATTGTCTCCCTTTCCTTTTATTCTTCCCTCTACCCCAGGCTAAGTTGCTAACGAAACGCTTGATTAGCATACATTACAAACCTCAACACTGTAGTGAAATCAATTACCTACTTATTCTACATATTCTAATACCACACATCTCCACGCCTCCCACCTGTAGAAACACATAACGTAACCTTCATAACCTTTGATTCAGCCCACACTGACCTAACCTCGCGGGCCTGGTCATGTAACCTCACACTCACTCACACAATGACGTCTGAATGGCATACAAAAGAGGGAGTCAAGATCACCCTCACACCCTCACACACCCTCTCACCCTCACACCCTCCACGATCCATCCACTTCCCGCACCTCTCCTTTCTACATGACCTTCATCAAAGCTTCCTCGCACTGTTAGGCCACAAGCTGCCCCAACACCTGCGCCACCGCCACCTGCTAGCCCCACACGCCCCTCCACCACGCCCTGCCACACCCGCCTCCACCACACTCCACACTCGCGCCACAATGGAGAGATAGAAGCATAACACCAATGCTTCCACAAGACACTATGGTATAAAGTCATATACACCTTAATGTATGTATGTATTTGTATGTATGTGTGTGTTTTATGTTTGTGTTTTAAAATTTCATATCATATACTGTGTTATCTATTTTTTTATTTTTTTTATTTATCATGTGTATGTTTTCATGTTTAATTTCACGTAATGGCTTTCACTCTTTTTGATGAACTGTAAACTATTATTAACGTTATTGTTATTATACATTCATATACACACTCACCCACACCCACACCCACACACACACACACATACACACACACACACACACACACACACACACACACACACACACACACACACACACACACCCGCACCCCCCTCATGCACACACACAATCGACACAAACTAACAAAAACATACCCAACATGACACTTTCTTTTATCCTCAACATTTCTTTTCATTACCAGAAGACACAGTATATAGTCACTTTACCTGCAAAGAACACAAACAAAAAAGTAACATGAAACTAAACCAATACTTACATGACTCTAGTATCAACCACCACCAGCACCACCAGCATCAGCAGTAGCAGCAGTAGTAGCAGCAGCAGTAGTAGTTATAGCAGCAGTAGTAGTAGTAGTAGAGGTAGCAGTAGATAGTACATTTGTAGTACATTTCGGCATTATGAAAGAGGCGCCGCTGGGTCACACACGTACATACACACACACACACCCATGAGACCAGTGAGGAGATCCCTGCTCATTTTCCGACACATGTACACATACGCACATATACATATACGTACATGGCTATGAATCGTACTGGCATACAGACCCCACGTGCCCTTGGTGTATGTGTGTGTATGTTTGTGTGTAGACCAAGCCAGCCTCCTCCTCCACCTCTCCTCCACCTCCACCTGCTCCACCTCCTCTACTGACGGAGGGTCCTGCAGGGGGGGGAGTGCCTTGGTCCTTCCCTGATGGTGATACTGAAGGGTGAGGGACAAACAGTGGCTCTTCTGGGCTTGTGTTTGTGTTGAGGTGATGATACGCCTTTGTGGCTAAACTTATTGCTCTGTCTCTTTCCTCTTGCTGCCTCTTTCTCTCTCTCTTTCTCTTTCTCTTTCTCTGTGGTTTGTTTTAGTTTGAAAGTTTGTTGAGTTTTGTTTTGTGTTTCTTTTTCTATTGAGGTATTGTTTTGTTGTGTGTTTGCTTGTTGTTGTTGTTGTTGTTGTTGTTGTTTGTTGTTGTTGTTGTCGTTGTTGTTTCTGCTGCTTGCTGTTTTATATTTTTTTTATTTCTTTTTGTCATTATTATTATTTCCATTATAATACGTATATCATCACCATTATTAGCACCATCATCATCATCATCATTAGTCTTCCACACTTCCTCTTCTTCCTCTTCATTCTTATCTCACGTCCAATATATTTATCTTCACTTTTTACCTTTGCATTTTTATTTTCACTTCTTTTATCTTCTTATTTTTACCTTTTTTTATTTTTATTTATTCTTTTTTAGTTTTTTTATTTTATTTTTTATTTTTAGTTTCTCCTTTCCTTCATGTAACATTTTTTTTTCTTCTTCATTACAGCATCGCTTTTATTTTTTATTTATACTTCTTTTAGTTTTTTATATTTTCTTTTTATTTTTAGTTTCTCCTTTCCTTCATATATTTTTTTTCCTTCGTTGCTTAGCTGCGTTTATTTTCATCCATCCATCACGACAAACTTTAATCTCGGTTCTGCTAC
>JAXIVD010011390.1:0-11454 GCA_036785275.1 Cancer borealis
GAGAGGAGAGAGAGAGAGAGAGAGAGAGAAGAGAGAGAGAGAGGAGAGAGAGAGAGAGAGAGAGAGAGAGAGGAGAGAGAGAGAGAGAGAGAAGAGAGAAGAGATCGTCTCTCTCTTTCAACACTCACGCAAACACTTATTTCCACCTAATATAGATGACCTTGACGTCTAAACATTATCTCCTCCTCCTCTTCCTCCTCATCCTCCTGGTCCTCTTCCTCTTCCTCTTCCTCTTCTTCTTCTTCTTCCTCCTCCTCCTCCTCCTCCTCCTCTTCCTCCCTCTTCCTCCTCCTCCTCCTCCCTCCTCCTCCTCCTCCTCCTCACCCCAACCAGCGGTCACCAATCAGATGTGTTTTCTCAACCAAAGGCCTCACTAATCACATGCAGCGGACGTAATGGAGCTGAACGGACATGGTAAGGGAACTGACTGTCTCTTAACTAACCAGCCAATCAAATGCACCAAAGAAAGGGAAGGGAAGAGAAGAGGGGAAAAAAGAGAAGAGTAAACTTATGTATCAAGTATTGCCGTTTAAATGCTTTTCCAGTTACCATTGCAATTAAAGTCTCCATATATATTTTTTTTTTTTTATATAGATTTTTTCCTGTTTTGCAATTATGTTTTAATAAAGAAAAAAAACAGACAACAGAACTTCCACGGACCCGAGAATGATACCAACATCGAAACAACAACAACAACAACAACAACAACAACAACAACAACAACAACAACAACAACGGGACGACAACAACGACAACGACAACAAGCCCCACGTGCTCTAATATCCGGAATGAGTCGTAATCGCAAGGGGAGAAGATTCCTTTTGTAATTAAACTGAAATCTTGAAAGCATAATGCTCTCTCTCTTTCTCTTTCTCTTTTTTTTTTTCTCCTCTCTCTCTCTCTCTCTCTCTCTTCTCTCTCTCTCTCTCTCTCCTCTCTCTCTCTCTCTCTCTCTCTCTCTCTCTCTCTCTCTCTCTCTCTCTCTCTCTCTCTCTCTCTCTCTCTCTCTCTCTCTCTCTCTCTCTCTCTCTCTCTCTCTCTCTCTCTCTCTCTCTCTCTCTCTCTCTCTCTCCTCTCTCTCTCTCTCTCTCTCTCTCTCTCTCTCGCCTTGTTTTCTGTTATGAGGTAAAACACTAGCAATGGAGACGAAAAACAATACACTGTCTCTATCTCCGTCCAGAATAACACAGAGAAGGAAGTTACGTGCTTTACTCTGCTGTCATTGCCATCAAGAAGAACTTTCGTACATAGAGAATAAATAAACACTCCCTCCATGAATCACTTTTTCAGTCCATAACACATTACCAAGGAGGGCATGAAACGGGAGCCAAGACATACTTTTGCTTAGCTAGAGATACCGTCGTTGAAAATAAGTTGAAACAGCAACAACGACATTATTTTATACTTCTGCAATAAAAGTGTAATATTGAGAATCACGCTCAAAGAAAAAATTGTAATTTCTTTTTGCCGTCGAGTGAAAAGAAGACCAAGATAGGAGGGGAGAAGTCCACAGGCCGCGCGGCACGTCACCTTAATTAAGAAATGTCAGGAATTCTGGAAAAGTCCCTCCTTTACTGCTATCACATTCCAGAAAGAGCATCTGGTGGGTTCCTGGTGGGTTCCTGGTGGGTTCCTGGTGTGGGCTGTTCGGGGCTCACACCTGCATGCTGTTCTAGATGCTGTGTGCTGTGATGTGCATTGCTGTGATGTGCTGTGCTGTGCCTCGTATGAACATGTCAAGGTCACAAGAACAACAGAAAGCACAAAAAGCCGTTTCATCAGAATATTATATATCTACCCTGATTATGAGGTGATGTGTGGTTCTCATTGACCTGAATAGCGATTTGGTAGAAAAAAAGATATGCTAAATAAGATATCTACGCATTGCAACATCGAAAAAAGAGGAAAATGCAGAAGAAAGCAAGTCCATTTATTGTGCAGGAAATGTTTATATTGCTGTTCATTGTGAGTGTCGCTGTTTGAATGTGAGCGAAGGGCGAGGGGAAGGTTGTCTGATGAGCGACACAGGCGGACATCATCATGCAGGGGATAAGTACGTACGTCACAGTAGGAATGGCAGTGTGTGTGTGTGAGAGAGAGAGAGAGAGAGAGAGAGAGAGAGAGAGAGAGAGAGAGAGAGAGAGAGAGAGAGAGAGAGAGAGAGAGAGAGAGAGAGAGAGAGAGAGAGAGAGAGAGAGAGAGAGAGAAAGAGAAAGAGAAAGAAAGAAAGAGAAAGAGAGAGAAAGAGAGAGAAAACAAAAAAATCTCCATCAGGCCACTCAGACTAAATGGGTCGCTGGCCGGCCTGTCTGCCTCGACTCAATGACTCACTTTGTTCTCACGAAGCTCAGTCAGCCTGAAAAATCGGAGCCCCGCTGTTGCTGCCTTCCCCCCGCGGCCCGGAATGCACCGCCTCACCTCACATATCCCTCCCCCACCTGGCCTTCACCGGCTATTTACGATTCACTGTAAAATACCTGAAATTGAGAAGAGTTTCCTTCCTCCTGCCCCTATACCTCCTCCAACCTACTTCAGATCCAGCCCAGCCCAGCCCAGCCCAGCCCAGCCCAGCCCAGCCCCATCCCAGCCTGTTGGCAAGTAATACCATAATTCAACATTTTCCATTCTCCTTGGCCTCCCAATCACTGGGCGACAATACCTTAGGAAACACAGGTGGGTCCTCTCGCTACGCGCCACACACCTCTCAATAACCAGGTGTCTCGGTGCGGGGAAGGAAAATATTTAGAGATAACAGTCACGCTAAGAGTGGATGGCGGTGGAGGGTTGTGGTATTGTTGGTGTTGGTGGAGTGATGGCGGTGTTGTGGTAGTAGAGTGGTGCTGCAGAGGCTGAAAGGGAGGTGAGGTGAACAAATATCTACCCTTTGTTTACCTAAGACTGTCCCAGCTTATGAATATCCTCCAAACAAACAAGTGTCAGTGTTTGTCTCATAACATTCTTATTCGCTTCTAGATGGAGTTGCCTCTAAGAACATGGCCTTAAGGTTTTACTGATCACCACATCATACACCTGCACTGGGAGATCAATGAAGTGTATTTTTAAGAGTTATCAAAACACTCACCCCTGCTCACTACCTGCTTAACTTCGCTAACTATCGGTCAGGAATAAGAGTAGGGTAGTGTCCTAAAAGTTTTACTCCATTAAGGACGACCCAGTTTAAAGTTTCTTTCACTAAGTTAATTAATAGATTGGAAGTTAGCGTTTGAAGTAGACACCAGAACTTCTTAAGATGGAAATTTCACTTTAGATATAAGTTAAATTATTGTAGACAGTAAAATAAGATGACAAATACACAACAAAAATATATTAAAAAAGCGACAATTAAATATAAACAAAGAACAGAAAAGTTGGTAGACTTACAACCATAACCACGAGAGCAAGTGATATCATAAATACAGTAAGTTTGGATCAAAACTGGGAATAGAAAAGGTGGGAACAATCAGAATAATACTCCTATCATTGGTCTCATACATCTACGTCTCTGTGAATAAAAGATGAGACAAAAAGAAGTAGTATTCCACAGATATGATACTAAATCTGAGACAGCGAATGTTGCAGAAGTTGATATAACGAAAGTTGGAGGAGTTGTGACTTGCTTTGTGGTGATCTCAATTGAACACATTTTTTTATATTCTGATGTAAAAACTATATATGTACCTGTATCTATGGTGTGTGTACAGATACACATTGTCTTTAGAGGAAAATATGCAACTATTCTCTGGTGTTACTGAAGTAGGAAGAGAAACGTTCAGACTCGACGCAAGGATGGTCTTTAATAGGCTTGTAACATCCCCTCACCACCTTCCACAAATATCTTCAGGGGAGTGTGTTGCATTCCATGTTGTTATGATTGGTATCTTGCTGCCTACCCTTGCACTATCAGTGAAATCTAAATATGCTTCCTTTAGTCACAGTTGCAAACATTCATTTCACTCACAAAATAAAAATGCCACTTACAATAGATTAAAACCCTCACGCTCCACCAATTGTCGTCACTAACCCACTAGCCCGACGTGCCCTCTTCCGCCTTCCTCCTCCTCCCGTTCTCCCTAATGGTATCGCCACTAATTTCCATGCAGGTCTCAATTAATTCCGTAAAGCAACTTAGCATCCACCGCTCTCGCAAACGCATTTTCTTCTTACAAAATTAAGAGCCAATCAATTCCCATTGAAATCCACTTGCAGCCTCTCTCGCCTCGCAGCTCCTGACCTTTGAAGGCTGAGAGTTGAACCTGTGCCTTGCCACGCACACTCCTAACCACTGACTAAATCATGGCACAACGCCGAGCTGTGTCCTTTGACCCTCAATACCAAAAGCTTTACTGTGGCCTCGCAGGGAATCACAGCCACACTTGTTTCACTTCTAAAGAAAATCTAAAATCAGGCAAGCGCTGGAGGCGGTGCGAGGGCAACATTAGAAGTAAGCAGAGTGCCCTGTGCTGGGAAGCAACAAGCGCACTGTTTGATCCGTTTTATCCTTTACTTTATTCAGGTTTTCTAGCATATACTGGAAAAAATTCTGAGCCCCTTGATATGTTGGTGGCGATTTGTAATAAAGCCGAGCCTGGAAATAGGCTTCCATGGTGGGGTTGGCTTTCTGGGATCAGCCAGGACAGCGTCACAGACCATTCGGCACAATCCTCTCCTGCCAAGCGTGTGTGCGGGGAGCGAGGGGAACAGGGATGGGTATTGCCGCTCTGGGAGGGTGAATGCTGCCAATCCCCTCAATCAAGTGTCAAGTGAGGGGTGACAGGACACGTGACTCATTTGTGTGTTGCATTTCAGGAAGTTTTCACCTTCACTCCAGTGTTGCGCTGACTAATTAAGTTCAAAATATACTCTGGAGAGTTTTGAGTATCAAGTTGAATCTCAATTGAGTGTGATAAAACGATGAATAAAAGAATCAATGCAAAATGCTAATTACTACTTGGTTTCTATTTGAAGCTTCACATTCCTTGCGTAGTTTACTGTGATCTCCTTTGTTCCTTATTATTCATCATTACCTTTACTGTCCCTTAACTTCCTTATATATAACTGTCTGTTGTGCCTCGCGTGGTGGCTTTGAGCAGCAGTCCGTGGCGGAGGACCATGCACCGTGGAGGCAGACAGATGAGAACCAAACACTGCCAACACACATGTCCCTTAGTTCCCTTTCACATGATAATCCCTGAACGGGGACACTAAGCAACCCAATCAACAACAACCTTCCCTCTGTGCAGCGAGCGACAAGTACATCATGTCCCTTCCAATTAATGTTAAAACCAAGCAATATAACTTATTGTTAATCACTTGAACTATAGGTTGCAGTCTATTACAAAACTATTGCCAGTCTTTATCACGAGACTGAAACAAATAAGGAAAAAACGCAGCATATAAAAACCGCTCTGCTCCAGCACTCATTTCCGGATAGAAGGGCAGTGAATGGAGCCTTTTTTTCCCTCATCCTTATACACAGAGCAGACTGCGACATCCGGGTTACCTTGCTTTACTCACTATGTTCACTCAGGTTTCCTCAGGTGCACATTCATCGACAAATCGTCTGAATTATAAACCCACAGTGGACTCAGTGCTGCCTTCCTGGCCTAGAATGAAGTCACACTAGTAGCCAGGTGTGCCAGCCGCTACAGGACATACACAGGCATCTAAGTAATGGTTATGCAATGAGGGAAGCGTTTCTTGGTTCATGCAGACAATTATACAAATACCTTCACTAGAATCGGAACAAAGAGATATATAAATGTATGACCAAAACTAGGGTTCATGTTTGAATAGTTTTGTTAGATGAAGAAGCAGAGCCTCCCCATCCCTAATGTGTAGCCGCAGCCATCAAATAATGAAACACGTGCCTGCTTTGCCTCCTCACCAAGCAGGTACACAGGCAACACGCGCACACGGAAAGCCGAGCTGAAAATCAATGCCGTTAAGCTGATGTCAGGCGGGATTACCACTTCCAAAACTGTTATGTTGAGTGCTGTGGACACGCACGCACACACGTACACACCCACACAAGCACACACACACACACACACACACACACACACACACACACACACACACACACACATACACACACACACACACACACACACACACACACACACACACACACACACACACACACATACACATACACATACACATACACATACACACACACACACACACACACACACACACACACACACACACACACACACACACACATACACACACACACACACACACACACACACACATGCAAGCACCACAAGGCTATTTAATATTACTATAGTGAACATTCTGAAAGCCTTCCCGTGTGTCACCACCACCACCACCACCACATCCATCACCACTACCATTAACATCACCACCACCAGCCCCTCTGTACCTTTCCTCCTCTTTGCTCACCACAGTTCACAGGAGAGGATGAAGAAAAGAAAGAAGGAGACCAAAAGAGGAAGCGTCAAAAATGTATCATCCTTTCCTTTTAGAGCAAAGACTAACAAGGGAAAGGAGATCCAGAGGGGAGTGTGAGCATATGTGTGTTTTGGAAAAGAGAAGGAGGAGGAGGAGGTGGCTGCAACGGCTTTAGGAAGGAGTAATGAGGCCACTAATGAACAGCAAAGAGGACGTACACCTGTGCACTCTACATCCTGCGTTCACCTGCCGTATTCAGCCAGTTCAGGTGACTATCAACCATGTTCTCCCTTCCCTCTCCCCCTGAACCAAACCAGCAGCATGAATAAAAGTTTAAAACTGCTACTTATTCAGTTAATCCAAACGGAGGCTACGACGGTACGTAATTGAAGTGTTTAAAATGTTCGCTGGCTTTGACAATATTTGTATAAACGACTATTTAACATAAATGACTACCTGATTACCGATCTCACGAGCACCAATCGTAATAATGGATTCAAGATCATTGGTAAACAATTTTGAGCAAACAGAGGTATTTTTTCTTTAATAGAATCGTGAATATTTGAAATTCTTCATTATACATTATTTTTTCATTATATATGGTGTGGTATCCGCTTCTGAACAGCTTCAGCTAGATGGAAGGGTGAGAGGAGAGGAATCTTCCACTTGGCCGTTTTTTTGTCCCTAACATGTAGATACAATGATAATAGAGAGTAGCCACACGGACAGACTCGATTGATCCAGTAGGACTGTTGTAGTATGTCCTTCCTTTGTACTCCTTTGACCGGAAGAAAAGAAATTTATGTATATGATCATGCAAAAGGAAGAGTAATATGTATAGGAACCCGTGTGGGCGGCGGTGGTAAGGGGAGTCGGGACGCAGCGTGTGACAGACGTACACGCTAGTGGAGGGAGAAAAATGTGTCGATTCGGTAGGAAGGAGAGGTGGAGATAAACGCCAAGTGTGTGCGCCAAAGCTGATAACATGACAGACAAGCATTACACAATAACTGTATGATTAGGACAAGCTAAACGGTGACGCGGATGTAGATAGGGAAGGTGTATGAACCTGTTAATGTTTAATAAGAGAAAGTTGTGTCAGAGAGTCAGTAAATATCATGCGTGAGACAGCACCAGGTACAAACCATGTAGAAGGTGATTATGTTGAAGAAGCTGCATTCAACGTTATGTATTTAACAGGTGAGACTGCATTAAAGGAAGGGGAGGGCACTGAACACAAGACAAAGGCAACTATTGTTTAACCTATTAAGGAAGTAGGAGACATGAATGAATGTAGTAATTACAGGAGAATTAGCTTGTTGAGTTATACTGGAAAGGTGAATGCTGAAATACCTAATTAGAAAAGTGCAGACGATCACAAAGAATAAAATTAAGGAGGATTTAAAAAGGTGAGGGACTGCTTAGATCAAATCCTCATTACTATAGTGATAAACAAGAAAAAGATCGCACAAGTGTATGTTTCATGGTTGTGGAGAGAGCATGTAATACGACTCACTGAAAGAGGAGTAAGTGTGGACTTCTCTGCCGTGACCATCTCTCATAAAAGAGCTGCAATAAAGAGGCGCCATGATATATGGATGAGATCAAAGAACGCAAAATACGAGACACTATGCTACATCACCATTATAAGTGAAAGTCATTAAGAGGGACTAAATAAGAGGGTTGGGGACACAGGAAGGCTCACTAAACTGGTTGTCACGCACTTCACCGCAAAATAAAGCGTCATGCAAAAACTATAATGCATTTCACCATTCAGGCCACTAAGAATATCCACTTTACGAGTCATATAAAAAAGTGTGTGTGTGTGTGTGTGTGTGTGTGTGTGTGCGTGTGCGTGTGCGTGTGCGTGTGCGTGTGCGTGTGTGTGTGTGTGTGTGTGTGTGTGTGTGTGTGAGTGTGTGAGAGTGTGTGTGAGTGTGGGTGGGTGTGGGTTTGTGGGTGTATGCAAAGATACGATAACTTTTATAACTGGTGATGCAATTATTAATATTTCAGATGCGTGTAAAAATACAAACTACATTCCACAAACATTAAATATTACTATTGCTGTCAGTAAAAATGAAACACACACACACACACGAAAAAAAAAAACGCAGAGTTATGAATAAATAAACAAATAATAGTTATGTTACACTCAAAAATGAAAATATAAGAGAGAGATATGAGGATGTTGGCCACTTAATGTTCGCTAAACTTCACAATGCCACCGTACTATTGATCTCGCTCACTCTTAACATTCACTCTTTCAAATATCTACTCCTTCAAACGCACACACAAACAAACAAACACGCACGGTCGTTAATCTCTACAGGCAATTTCCGGCAGAAGTCATTATTATTTATCTAATTGAAAGTTACACCGGTAGCCTTGACCGCCTCCCACATCCACATTATTTCTCGTAACCGCCTCCGTCTCTTTTCATCTCCGTCAAAATCATTATTATTAGTAAGAGTGAAGGTTACAGCGGCGACTAAGGTGGAGATGGTAGCAGTGATGGTAGCACCCGCCCTTCTCTCCCTTGAAGACCCACGGAGAATGTCATACGCCCCTCTTGGAAATTTTATTAGACAGGAAAAGAGCGGGCGTGATGAACAGCCTCTCTAATCCCTTATCTCACGCCCTACCGCCTTCCCCCTCGCCTGTCTCTACTTGTCTCCCGTGTTGCTTCCTCACTAAGACCAAACACGACCATCTCAACACATCTCCTAACACCACCTCCTCCTTCCTACCAGGGTTATAGTTGTATGGAGTTGCTTTTAAAGTTTCCTGTTCTGGTTGAGTGAATGTGTTTAATATATTCGTTCTTACACAGTATTTGTTTGTCATGTTTCCTTAGATTAATTAAAGCAGTTGATGACGTGTTTCTTCTTTAATCAGTTCTGATACCAATGAAACTCATGGCCTTTATACATACTTAATACTGTGTACGTACTTTCTTGTGTGTTATATTTTTTTTTACCACCAGCTAAAATGTAAACTAGAATGATATTAATCAGATACTATCTTCCCTGTACTGAGGTTGTTGACTCGTGGCTTCAAGCTACTGTCGGGGGCGAAGGGAGTCTGAGGGAAGGGACGAAAGTGGTGGGAGGAAAATAAGGAAGGTGAAGAGGATGAGAGTTAGAGACGTGATAGAATTGAACGAGCGAGGGAAGTGTATGAGAAAAAAGCCCAGACAAAGAAAGGTACGGACAAACAGAGCCAAGGAACACTTCACAATCTCCAGAAAACATTAATTCTAGCATTTCACACGGAGTATAATAATTATTCCGTGCATTGCCGAGCCCAATCAAGTTCCGCGGACCATTATCAGGTACAGCAGAACACAAAGGAGTACAAAGGAAGAACAGACAGCAACAGTCCTACTAGCCCTAACGAGACTGTCCATGTGGCTATACTCTACTATTATAGTGTCTATTTGATCGAGACAAAGAGACAGCCAAGTGGAATGTTGAACATCGCACCTGTTGATGAAGTTCCTCCTCCCTTCCTACCTCTCCCCTCCCTTCCTACCTTTCCCGTCCCTCTCTCCCTCAGCCTTCCGTTCCATCCCTTCCTAGCTTGTCTTCCTACGCCCCCTCCTCATCTTTCCCTTCCTCCTTTCCTCAGCCTCCGCGCTCGGCACAACAACCCTCCGCCGTTCAAGAAGGCTTCATCTCTGCTCTCCTCATTAATTCATAAATGAGACCAATTATCCGGATGAAGACGAGGAGGAATATAAAGGAATACAAAGGACAAAACATACAGTAACATCCCTGTAGGCTCTAAGGAGGCTTTTTATTTTGTTACGAGTAAGAATGCGTCCACACAACCGAACACTGTTCGTCGGATGAACAGTGTTACCATATCATACTGTGTAGCAGGATGACGTCACAAAGGTAGAATCGAGGATGACTGATCTGGTATCACTGTTTGTTGCCAGATCAGCTTTCTTCGACTCTACGTTTATGACGTCATCCTAATACGCAGTGTGATGTGGTAAGTGTTTGTCCGACGAATGGTGTTCGACCGTGTGAACGCACACTAACGGTGACTGACAAAGAGACTACAAAAGTATAAAACATAAAAATTAGCTAATATTGCCACCCCGAGAAAGTGTATTAAAAAGGTCCTCAAAGGGTTGGGCGATCTATTTATGGAGGTGTCTTAATACTCCTTTACAGAAAAGTAATCAAGTCTTAAAAAGGAAGAAAATATGATTAGGCAGAGAAATCGATAGTTCACTAATGAAAGAGAAAATTAATAAACTAGTTTTTTTTTTTTTTTTTTTTTTTTTTTTTGTATGTGTGTACGCACGCGCAAGGCTTGAGAGTGATAGACAGTGAAAGGCAGAGGAAGAGAAGGGGAAACACTACGCTCAAACCCTTCACCAATATTACCCTTTTCCCCTTCCTTTCACAGTTTATAAAGGCAGCCTGGAAAGTGCGCTCGGATTGACGGGCGGGCGGAGGGAATTCCACCTGTCCATCGAGACAGCTACAGAAGGGCATTGCAGCGTTACTCTCTACGATTATCCAACAAATCCAATAATTTATGTTTAGCACCGAAAACCGTAAAAAAAAATGAACTCTATTATAAATAAGTGTGGAAAAACTAAGCTTTTTTATACTCAATAGCGTAAAAGGTTTGTTGTTTTTAAGCAAGGTAAAATTTAACCTGTCTTTCCAGTGTTGGTTAAACTACAAACACAACATCTGCCTCACCCCTCACCTAACCACCAGTTTTTTTTTTTTTTTTACTTTTTATTTAGAAAGGAGGGGGGGGGGGAAATTACAAAGGAGGGGAGGGGGAGACAAGAATACAAAGTTGATAACCACCACACTTGAAGACCATAGCAGCAGGCTGAAGGCTTATCACTGAATCCATGAATGAACAAAACAATGCTAAATCGTTTCCTGCGTGTTATCTTACCAGGATGTGTTGCAAGAGGTTAGTCGGTCGGTCAGTCACTCCTCATGTCTGGCTCTATTTCAAATCCAAGAGTAAAAAAAAAAAAAAAAAAGATTAAGTTAGGTC
>JAXIVD010011391.1:2500-10000 GCA_036785275.1 Cancer borealis
TTGATCAGCCACACCTGCGTTCCCTTCCCCCTTGCGTGAGTCGTGTTCAGAACAGGGGCGAACATAACCCTCATCCCCACCAACACCTGAATGCCACTAAACCGATGGTGATGCATACAAAAACACCAAATATCTTTAGCAATGTAAAAAAGAACACGTCTATTCCTATATCATTAAGGAAACGAGCGATCAAAGGTGATCATCTATTTTGTTTGAAGTAGCTGATAACAACATGAAATTCTAATCCAACAATTCATTAACATTCACGAATCTGGAATTTCTGCGGCACAAACAAGTCCTCTTCTCTAAAGCTGACGTTTAAGGCAATGGGGTCGATTTTCCTCGCTATTTTGGTCTATTTGATGCATGTAAGTGAAGGTCAACCGCGCTATCCATGGTCAACATTTTTGTGAGTAATATTTTCGTTGGTTATCTGGTGTGCTGCTGCGTCAGGAGTCACGTGTTGGGTGGACTGTTGTCTTTGGAAATCAACTCGCTATCAAAGGATTGCATTGAACTCCAGACTCGTGGATGGACCATTCATATTCCGTTCCGGTGAAATTCACGCCCCAGAAAATCCACAATGGAAGGACCGGTCATGTGGAAGAGCGGCCGGCAGGTGATGGTGCAGATTGTAATGGACGTATGGCTGTTCTCATACAGCACCATGATACCAAACTACGTAGCATCGATGACCTTCTAGTTGATCTACATTCTACAACGTTTCAGTTTTGGAATCTTTCAAACGCAAATTGTGTTACTCAGCTTTTTTGATCCACTGAATCAATGCTTATTTGTTTCTGTGAACAATATGATCCAAGTGTATGACTAACACTATTTTATGTTAATGTTGAAAAAACTAACCATTAATGATACACGATAGCGCTGAACGAAAGAGAAAAGCTGTAGCGACGAGGACAAGAAATAAAATAGCGACTAAGTCCACACCTCGGAGGCAGGAGAGAAACTGAATGGATGAGGAGAGAAGAAGAGGAGAAGGTGAGAAAGACGAGAAGGACGAGGACCAGGCGAGGGACGAGGAGGACGAGGAGGATGTGTTGGTGGTTGTAATGGAAAAAGAGAAGAAGAAAAAAGAAGATTAGTGTGGTGTTTGTTCTCCATCCTTCGTCTACCTAAGAAGAGGGAAACTGAGTAACGGTTTTCTAAGAGACTCCATCTTCCTGCCAATTAAAGGTGTGGTGAAGAACAGCAACACTTAAATGGAACTTTCTCTTTCATACTCTCACTCTTCTTTTATCTTTTATCTTTCATTTCTTATCTTCTCTGTCTTTTCCTCCTTTTTGTGTCTTCCTCCTTCTATTTGTTGTCCTCCTTCAGCTCCTCCTCTTCCTTCTCCTCTCCTTTCTTCTCTTCCTATTTACTTTCTTAAGCCATGAGAGAGAAAACGAACACTAACTCCCCTAATAAGTTGGGTTGAAAATAGTCATTGTCCTTTTCTTTTTTTTCATACTCATTAATGTGCAGAAAAGACTGATCATACTAACCATTGTCTCTTTTTTTTCTTATTTTTGGGGGAGGAAGGGATTACTAATTATGGGGGAAAAAATGTGTGTGTGTGTGTGTGTGTGTGTGTGTGTGTGTGTGTGTGTGTGTGTGTGTGTGTGTGTGTGTGTGTGTGTGTGTGTGTGTGTGTGTGTGTGTGTGTGTGTGTGTGTGTGTGTGTGTGTGTGTGTGTGTGTGTGTATGTGGTAGCTGTGGTAGTTGTGGTGGTGGAAAGAAATTATGACAACTATCCCTTTTCCTTCTCATTAGTGTAATGTAATCGTAATTGCTGCTAATTCTGTGATGGTCGTGTGGTGTTGGTGGTCGGAATTTTTTAATATTTGTTTCATTCTCATTATTCCCTGCTATTGCTGCGGCTGTAATGGTGATTGTGGTAGTGGTGGTGGTGGTGGTGGTGGTGGTGGTGGTGGTGGTGGTGGTGGTGGTGGTGGTGGTGGTGGTGGTGTTGGTTGCAGTAATTTCTGGTAAATATTTGTTTTCCTTTCCTCTTGTGCTCTATGAGAAATGGATGTATGTAGGAGCGATGGAAGGGAGGAAGGGTAGGGGAGAGGATGAAATGTGAGGAGAGTGAAGAAAAGAAGGAAGGAAGGTAGGAAAGAAGAAAGGAAGGAAGGATTGAAGGAAGGAAGGAAGGGAGGAAAGAAAGAAAAAAAGAAAGCGATAAAATGTAAGAAGTGAGACGCAGATGGATGTTCGTTAAGTTAATGTATCTTTTTTATTCCTTTCCTTTCAATTTTATTTTTCATCGTATCTTCTGATCTCTTCTCCTGAACCCTTTCTTGAAGTTGGCTCAAGTTTCCCTGCGTTGCTATTTCACATGGTTACTTCATCTCTTTATTATTATTTTAATATACTGCATAATGTTCTCTCCTCTTCAACAAAGGATTTATAAAGGAATACAAACAGCAACAGTCCATATTCCTTTACTAAACACTGAGGTCACGAGTACTTTTGCCACGTATAATGAGACAAGTGTGAGGGTACATTGCTTAATCAGATTCCAGTATATGATAGAATTATATGATTTCCAAATTTTCTAGCTTCCAAAAACACCTGAGAGAATAATATTGTTTCATGAATATTATAAGAACACTGAAGGAAAATGAATATAAGTTGCACGGAAGCTTCAGTGATGATAATGCAAACTTATGAATGTTTTACAAGTATTTTATAAAACTCGATAACAAGTCTTGCCTAAGCCACCGAGGAGGCAAAGCAGGAGAAAATTCTTTAATATTCTTTTTCGTAATTTAGAAAAGGTCTGGAGTCCATACAGTAGATGACCGTACAGTCCTGGAAGGTAAGAATACATAAACACCAAAAAACACAATACCTTTTCATAGAAGGGACGAAATATGGCATCTTCATGAAACCCTAAATCTCCTTCTTCTTGAATCACGTAAAGACTTATAAAATTTGGTATCTGCTTCATTTCTTATATGGATTCCTTGAAAAGAAAAGAAAACTTTATTACGATGCACAAAGTATTCAGTGCAGCACAAAACAGCTGCAACAAAACACATTCCAACTAATTCCATCCCTTCCACAGTCATAAACATTAACCCAAAACAAAAAACTATTCCACATCTACGTTTCTGCATCGCTTCTGAACATAACATAATAACCATTCTAACACAAACAGACCCGTTAGTCACACAGCACAGTAAAACCTTCCGTAATATCTTTCATCCTTTTCCTGTATAAAATCCACTCATAATAACCATTTCGCTGCTTACACTCACTAATTCCCTTCTCATTTTCTTAATTGCTACTAAATTATTTCTCTCTTCCTCTTTCCTTCTTCCTTTCTCCCTCCTCTTCCTCACACCTGAACTTTGGCACCTCAGCCTTGATCACCTTCAAAGAACAGGTATAGAAAAGTAAGGCTATTGGCTATTGGCGACCGTGGTCTCCTGGGAAATATACGTGTGAGATTAACCAGCCACGAGCCTCCTTAGGGCACTGGGAGGGACAAGGAAAGGCGGAGAATACATTGATGAAAAGGGAGAGAGGGAAGGAGGGAGGAAGGATGGCAGGGTAGCGAAGGAATAAGCGAAATAAGGAGAGGGAAAAGGATGGATGGAAGTAGGGTGGGAAAGAAGAAGAAACGGTAAGAGAAAGGGAGAAAAGGGATGAAGAATAGGAATTATGAGAAAGTAGGAATATAACTGAATAAGGGATGACGTAATAGTTAATAGAAAAAAAAACTGACAACCTTTTAAAGACCAACATTTAGAAGTGATGACAGTGACGATGCAGTAACTAACAAAACAGACGTGAAGAAACGGTAAGAAAGACAGACAAGGGAGTCGAAGTAAGGAAATAAAAGAGGAAGAGGAGGAGCGATGGGGGACTTAAAGAGGGAGAAACTAGAGGAAGAAGACTTGATTAGCATATGAAGGGAAGAAGGTGTACCCTAAATGACATGGTGTAGGGGAGGACACGGGAGAGGCAAGAGAGAGGGAGGAGGAAGAGGCACGAAATAGAAGGTGAGAGAATGAGTGAACAATAGTAAGGCTAAATGGGTGAGAGTAACAGTGAATGGGTGAATGGAAGAATGGGTGAATTAGTGTACATTTATTAATATGAAGAGCTAAGGGTGATGTGGTACGGAGTGTGTTGGGTGATGTTGGGTGATGTTTAGGCACCACCAACTATTCATATGTTTCAGTGTTAAATAAATGAGAAAGCAACAGTTGCACACACACACACACACGAAAAAAAAAAAAAAAAAAAAAAAAAATACAGCCTTGATGAAATGAGATAAAAAAAAACAGAGAATGCCAACAGAATAACCAAATAGATAGAGGAGAGGATGCAAGAAGAAGAGGAGGAGGAAAAGAACAAAGGAGAAAAAGAATTACGATTATGGAACGGACGAGAAAAATTAGGAAAGATGAAGGTCCTTTCTTTTCCCCTCACGGTCATATTACTATTCTACTCCTTCGTCTCCTCCTCCTCCTCCTCCTCCTCCTCCTCCTCCTCCTCCTCCTCCTCCTCCTCCTCCTCCTCTTCCTCCTCTTCCTCCTCCTCCTCCTCCTCCTTCTCCTCCTCCTCCTCCTCCTTCTCCTCCTCCTCCTCCTCCTCCTCCTCCTCCTACTCCTCCTCCTCCTCCTCCTCCTCCTCTTCTCCTCCTCCTCCTTCCTCTCCTTCTCCTTCTCTCCTTCTCTAGTGATAAAACTGGCTTCTGCACGCTCCAAGTCCTCAGAAGTCATGGAACATTCATTCTTCCGGTTTTTCTTGAGACCAGATGTGTGTGTGTGTGTGTGTGTGTGTGTGTGTGTGTGTGTGTGTGTGTGTGTGTGTGTGTGTGTGTGTGTGTGTGTGTGTGTGTGTGTGTGTGTGTGTGTGTGTGTGTGTGTGTGTGTGTGTGTGTGTGTGTGTGTGTGTGTGTGTGTGTGTGTGTGTGTGTGTGTGTCTCTTATCTCTTAATCTCCTTTTTATTTATTTTTCGTAAGGTTTTCAAACATATCATCTATTTCGTTTTTTTCATCTCTACTCATTGGAAATTACTAACACTCTCTCCCACTTTTCCTTCCTCATTCTTTTTCTCTTCTATCCTTTCTCCACTATTCATTCCTCTTCCCTCCATTCCTTCTTCTATGAATAACGCGAGAGATTCTTCAAATACTTCACAAATTGACTCATCGCTTTTTTTTTTTTGGTCATTTGTATTACGAATGGTCCATTATTTTATATATATATATAATTTTTTCTTTTCTTTTCTTTTCTTTTCTTGTCTCCTCCCTGCGTACTACCTTCTCTTCTTTTTCCTCCACCTCATTTAGGGTCCAGACGAGATTCCTATTAACGTGAATTGCTCACCAGTAACTAAGTCCTGCCTGGCCATCAGACTTAACTTTCTCTCTCTCTCTCTCTCTCTCTCTCTCTCTCTCTCTCTCTCTTTCTCTCTCTCTCTCTCTCTCTCTCTCTCTCTCTCTCTCTCTCTCTCTCTCTCTCTCTCTCTCTCTCTCTCTCTCTCTCTCTCTCTCTCTCTCTCTCTCTCTCTCTCTCTCTCTCTCTCTCTCTCTCATGATATATTTGATTAACAAGAAGATAAGGTTAAGTCCATACAGTTGAACGTGTTCGAATATTTTATTATAGACAAGTATTGTTACAGTTACAGTTACAGTTATGTGTTAATGGTGTTACACGTGACGGTGGGTGGGAGTGTTACGCTGACGGAGGCTGGTGGTGGTGGTGGTGGCGGCAGCCTGCAGACAGGTGTCTGGGCTCCTGTCACCTGGCACCGAGGACCCTTGAGTCCCACTTACGGTCTTTTGAGGGAGGCACTGTCACGGCCACGTCTGGAAACTCCTGCAGGAGTTTCTTGACGGTGGCACCAGCAGGCCCACCACGTGGCACCGCTGCCGTGGCGTCACTGCCAGCTGAGCCTTAATCAGCTCCCCATCGTGCAACAAGGCTCGGAGGTGTGCCATGGTGCCGGCAACCTGCCGAGCAGGTCCCCGCACCCTGACGGTGGCCGTCACGGCGTCCAGTGGCGGAGGCACCGTCACCCGCACACCCACAAACTCCTTGTGCACTTGTTGGAGTGTGGACCCGCGTGGCCCCACGATGCAGCGACGCATGTGAGGCGCCACAGGCAGCGTGGTGTCCACAACTTCCTCCTTCCAAGAGTTTCGAACACTGTCGTGCAGGTCCTTCTTGGCACGCGAGTGTTCTGGCGTGGAGGAAGCACCACCTTCTTTGGTGCAGGAAGCTTGGTGTTCTGCTTCACTTTACTCACGGGCTGCACCGCCTTCTTCTTAGATGAAGGATCCATTACCTTCTCATTGGGTGTTGGAGACACCACCTTCTGTTTCCTAAGCCGTCTTTTCTTCCTGCAGACCTGGGCCCAGGACTCCGTGGAGGAGTCAGGGTCCTCGCCACACACGTGCATCACACCGTCCATCAGTCCCACTTCTTTCTTCATGTTGATCATCTTCTTTTCCTCCTCAATGGCGTCTTCATTGGCTTCAATTTTCTCCGCCTTTACTATGTCGTCTTTCACTTCTGTTGCTATTTCCTTCACTTCTTCCACGTTTTCTTCAATACTTGCTTCCTCTTGTATACCTTCTTTGGTTTTGTTTTCCTTCACATCATTGACAAAAGGAGTGTTTGGTGCGCCCTCTCTTCTTCCTCCTGAACAAGCGCCGGAAGAGACGCCGGAAGGCAGACCAACAGCCGCAAGTCTTCTTGGGCTTGTCTCTGCGTCTTCCAGCACTAAAACGCCACTCATTATTTCACTTTTTGGATTCATAATTTCGTTTTGATATACCGATTTGTTACAGCTGTCAAACCTTAGGTGGTCCCAGTATGAAGGTAGCAAATTTCATCACAAGGTCCAAGCTGTTAGATCCAAGCTCTTCAAATTAAAAGTGAATGATGATTGGACGGAAAGCCAACAAGAGATGACCAATAAGATGACAGGTTGGAATTAATATTACTCGCTGATCAAAATTAATTTCAATATTTTCGTTTCAATATACCGATTTGTTACATCTGTCAAACCCTAGTAGGACAAAACATATAAGAAGTAAATCCAATCTCAAGGTTCAGGCTGTTAGATCCAAGCTTTCAAAATTAGAATCATAATTAATCTTATTTTGTTTGCTTATTGTTTTTTAAGGTATTTTCTGCAGGTAAATAAGTCAACAGCTAATCGCAGGAAGACAGACAAACCCTTGCTTTAAATCTGTCTGTGTTCTTGGTCAAGATTAGGCCTAGCTACACATAGGCCTAGTTATACATGTATGATACGGTATCCTGATCATCATACCTACTTCAAAATTTACATTCAACATTCCTCTCTGGCTGCCCACTCGTCTGCTTCAACTAAATACTTATTACTCACATGAAATTATACAATCACACCACACACACACACACACACACACACACACACACACACACACACACACACACACACACACACACACACACACACACACACACACACACACACACACACACACA
>JAXIVD010011392.1:10000-11451 GCA_036785275.1 Cancer borealis
TGTGTGTGTGTGTGTGTGTGTGTGTGTGTGTGTGTGTGTGTGTGTGTGTGTGTGTGTGTGTGTGTGTGTGTGTGCGTGCGTGTGTGTGTGTGTGTTGCTGTTACCTGGTGTGTAGTGGGAGGGAGTAGTAGGAGTGGAGTGAGTTCCTTTGTGTTCATTGGCGTACTATGTTGTATCGGAAACACGTGATCATTTCATTTTTTCCCCTAAGTCAAAACACAAACTTTTACAAAACTGGTGGTGCCACTTTCATGCAAATTGCCGAAATTCTTGATAAACTTCGTTATTTTCTTTATTACAAGAAATAAGATAGTTAATTTATGATTTATTTATGTATATATTTATTTGTTTATTTATTTATTTTCCCCTGCGGTGAGTGATCCGGCCTGGTCGCACATCAGCGGCTAGGCTGGAATAATACTACCACCGTATTCCCTTCCCTAGGTGCTGTAAAAGGTGACTAATAGGGAGGGACCGAGGGGGCTGGGAAACCCCTTCTCTTTACTGTTTCTTCCTACAATGAGATAAAGGAGAGATAATATCAAATTATCCCCAAATCCGAATGCAACCTTGTTTTGGGAACTTCCTTTTAAGGAAAATATAATCAAGTATATAGATAGATTTATGAATTCATTTATGTATTTATTCATTCGTTCATTTTTTTCAAATTTCTTCATTGACAATCTGTGTTTTGTCTTATAAATAGAAAAAAAAGTTATACAGGGTGATAAAATATAGTGTTTTTATTAGGAAACATTCCCTATGAGAGTGAAATAACTAGACCCTGTTCTCTACTTTACCCTTCGTGCTGGATGCAGGCGCTGGACAGAGACCCGCCACATGGGATGGCTGTGTGGAGGCTCAGGGTGGAGGTGCGTGACGGCCAGTGGGAGGGAGGGAGTGAAGAGGCCACACCAACACCCCCTAATCAGTACTTCCGTGGGTCTCCTCACCGGCAGGCGTCTTGGGGTCACCAGAAGCCAAGCCAAGATCCCCATCACGCCAAGAAAGCCACAAGAACACTCCACAGGTCAGGGAGTGAGAGTCACGCTGCCGGCTACCACAGCTACAAGAGAAAGCGTGGCGCGTCTCAACAGCATACGGTTAACAGAAAAGCTCAGGTGATCGCAGCAGCGGAGCACCTAGAAGCCAATCAGCAGCAGGACAACACACAAGGACGTGTTTGGAAACTATTTTGTGACGAGGGTGGACTCTGTAGAATGGGATCGAAATATGGCATCACGAATGCACCAAAACCCCGCAGAATAAATAGATCATCAGAATGTGATGAAAAGGAAGGTTTGGCGTGTATTTCCAAGAATCAGCTCTCTCTTCAGGGATGGAACACCGAGAACAGCCTCATAGGACGCCAGTTAGCGGATCTCCGAGTCACTGAGAGGCCGAGGGAGTGGAAGATGGAGGGAGGAAGCGGAAGGGCCGATGGAGCATAT
>JAXIVD010011393.1:0-2500 GCA_036785275.1 Cancer borealis
TATATATATACATATATATATATATATATATATATATATATATATATATATATTATATATATTATATATATATATATATATATATATATATATATATATATATATATATATATATATATATATATATATATATATATATATAATAAAAATTATATATATATATATATATATATATATATATATATATATATATATATATATACATATATATACATATATATATATATATATATATATATATATATATATATATATACATATATATATATATATATATATATATATATATATATATATATATATATATATATATATATATATATATATATATATGTATATATATATATATATATATATATATATATATATATATATATATATATAATATATATATATATACATATATATATATATATATATATATATATATATATATATATATATATATATATATATGTATATATATATATATATATATATATATATATATATATATATATATATATATATATATATATATATATATACATATATATATATATATATATATATATATATATATATATATATATATATATATATATATATATATATAAATATATGGCAGCCCATGTAAAAGCTTGTGGAGTGATGGAATGTAAGACTGGAATGACAGTAAAGTGTGGGAGAGGAGGGAAAGAGTGGAGTGGTGTGGAGTGGTTGAGAAATGCAAGGAAGGAGAACGGAAGAATGTGCGCTCCTAATGTTTCCAAGGGTATGGGAAGGCATAGAAGCACAAGCAGAAGGCCTAAGCAGAGGTGCTTCTGGCATTTCAACTCTGCCAAGTGAGAGGACATAAGACAGTACTACTCTGATTTTCCTTGGGATGATTATTGCTTCCATGTCAGAGATCCTTCTCTTTGTGTCGAGCGCATAATAGAGGTGATTATATCTGGCATGGGGCTATACATTTATCATACTTTCTCTAATACCATAGCTAAAAATCCCTGGTTTAACTCTGCTTGTTCTCATGCTGTCAAAGATAGAGGCAGCTCACAAACGGTACCGTAGCCATCCATCTGCTGAAACTATTGCCATTTATATTTCTGTCCGTAATCATGCCAAAAACTCTTTCATCAATAGAAAATGTCAAAATCTTTCCAATTCTAATTCTTGTCGTGATTTCTGGCTTCTAGCCAATAATATCTACAACAATTTTACTTCTTCATCTTTCCCTCCTTCACTTTAACCAGATGACCCCACAGCTGTCTCTTCTTTCTCTAAAGCTGAACTCTTTGCTCAAACCTTTGCTACCAACTCTACTTTGGATGATACTGGACATATTCTTCCTACTCCTCCACCCTCTGACTACTTCATACCTAAAATTAAAATTCTTTATTATGACGTTTTCCAGGCTCTCTCTGGCCTTGATTCTTGGTAGGCTTACGGTCTGGATAGAGTTCCTCCTGTTGTTCTCAAAAACTGTGTTTCCGAGCTCGCTTCCTGCCTGGTTAAACTCCTTCGTTTGTGTCTCTACTTCTACCTATCCTTCTTGTTGGAAGTTTGCTCACATTCAACCTGTCCCTAAAAAGGGTGACCGCTCCAAACTTTCAAACTAACGCCCAATAGCTTTGATTTCCTGCTTTTCTGAAGCCTTTGAGTCTGTTCATAATAAGAAGATAATGAGGCATCTATATCTCCTATATCATTCTTTTGATTATAAAGATTTGGTCTACACAGCCTTTTCCTTTTCTAAACTATCTTTGCTCCTCGCTGATCTTCCCTTCAGTTACGTTCATCAGTATCTCCGACAAGACGCAATGTTAAACTTTGTGTCTCTTCAGAGAGACACGATGTCAGATTATCATGCCGACTCCAGTGCTGAGTTATCGTTCTCTCAAGTATATTAGTGTTCCTAGACATACTTTATTTATGATTTTATTTAATCTTTTGTTATTTTAATTTTTATTTATTTATTTCTCATATAATAATCTATTTCTATATAATCGGGGGTCGCCTGAATGACGATGGCCGGAGACTGCAGCCTTATTAACTTCAATATATATCCATTACTACACACACACACACACACACACACACACACACACACACACACACACACACACACACACACACACACACACACAGACACACACACACACACACACACACACACACACACACACACACACACACACACACACACACACACACACACACACACCCGGTGGTCTAGTGGTTAGGACGCTCGCCTCACAAGCGAGAGGTCGCGGGCTCAATCCCCGCGCCGGGTAGGAGACATATGGACCAAGTCTCTTATAAGTGTGTGGTCCCTGTTCACCAAACAGTAATGAGGTACCTGATCTCGGACGGGGTTTGTGACCCGCTTTCAGGGGGGAGAAAACAAATCTCCCATAAAATAAAAATATACGGCAGTGACCCTTATCACTGTTCGGGCCGCTGTTAAAACAGCGGTTGTAGGCGCCTTACAGCAGCCAAAAATGGGTGGCCTGTCACCCCG
>JAXIVD010011394.1:0-7500 GCA_036785275.1 Cancer borealis
CTCCTCCTCCTCCTTCTTCACTCCAATATCCACCACGACGGTTTTTTTTTTTTTTACTTTTTCAACCTTTGTGACATTTTTCAACATTTTTTTTTCCAAGTGCATTTAATGGATACTGTAAGTTTCTAAAGGTTGTTTTTTTTTTTTTTTCATTTTGGCAGATTGATGTTCATTGGATCTGTCATCTAGTATGAGCACTTTGATCCTACTCTCTCTCTCTCTCTCTCTCTCTCTCTCTCCTCTCTCTCTCTCGCTCTCGCTCTCGCTCTCGCTCTCTCTCTCTCTCTCTCTCTCTCTCTCTCTCTCTCTCTCTCTCTCTCTCTCTCTCTCTCTCTCTCCCTCACTATCACCTAGACATAATTTATCACATTCAACGAGCAGTGAAGAATTTGCTAACAATCATTAACTCACTATTTTAGACAAACACGTCAGTACTTTAACGCCCTGGATTTATATGCCAGTCAGCCACTCATTAGCGTGGACAGGTGAACATACAAACAGGTGACGCACACTACATCTGAAAAAAACAGTCGCTTATATGAACATATCTTAACCTTGCTTCATCTCCCTCACTCCTTTCCTCATTCCCTTTTCCTCCCTCCCTCCCTTCCTTCTCCCTAACTCCCTCCCTCCCTCCCTTCCTTCCTTCCTCCCTCCCTCCCTCCCTCCCTCCCTTTCTTCCTCCTTCCCTCATTCCTTTTTTTCTTACCTCTTTCATTCCTTCTCTCACTCCCTCCTTCCGTCCTTTCCTCCCTCCCTCCCTCCTACCTTCACTCTCTCATCCCCTCTTCCTTCCTTCACACCATTTATCCCTCCCTCTCTCCCTCTCTCCCTTCCTCTCTTCCTCCTTTCCTCACTCCTTCCTCCCACAGGTGCCGATCAATTATCAGCGAGATTATTACTAGAGTGTCCAAGATGAACTTTTACTACCCTTGAAATTACTCTTTAACAAATCCCTTCAGGAAAGATCAGTGCCAAGTCTTTGGAAATGTGCAAAATTCACACCGATATTCAAGAAAGGTAACAAATGCGAAGCTGGTAATTATAGACCCATCAGTCTTACTTCGGTAGTTATCAAAATTCTTGAAAAAATTATCAGAGATGAAATTACATCTTTCCTGGATAATCACAATCTGATTTTAAACACTCAACATGGCTTTCGAAACAACAGATCTTGTCTCACAAACCTGTTGGAATTTTATAATTATGTCTTCTCAAATTACGACGAGCGAGTTCCTTCTGATATTATTTATCTCGATTTCAGAAAAGCGTTTGATACCATGCCACACAAGCGTCTTTTGATAAAACTAAAAGCTCACGGAATGGAAGATCAGTTGTGTTCGTGGATAGATAGCTGGCTAACGGGTCGGAAGCAGCGAGTTGTGATTAATGGTGAAGCCTCCGATTGGTTTCATGTTTCTAGTGGAGTTCTACAGGGGTCTGTTTTGGGTCATTTACTCTTCTTGATATATATATATATATATATATATATATATATATATATATATATATATATATATATATATATATATATATATATATAAATGATTTAGACTGCGGCATTACTACCAAAATATCCAAGTTCGCTGACGATGTCAAAATTGGTGATAAAGCACTCACGATTGACGACTGTAAGGTCATACAGCAGGATTTCGACAACTTAAGTACGTACCTGGAGTGATAAATGGCTTTTGAAGTTTAATAAAGATAAATGTAAAGTAATGCACGTTGGTTTCAACAATCGAAAGCATAATTATAAATTAGTCACAAAATTTAATGAAAGTTGAAGAAGAAAAGGATCTAGGAGAACTAGTAAAAAGCGATTTGAAAAATGGCATACAATGTTTGGCTGCTAGTCGAAAAGCTAACATTATTCTTGGATTTATTGCATGTAATTTTCAATGTTAGAATCCGGAAGTCATAACGCGTCTTTATACTTCGTTAGTGAGACCCCACTTAGAATATGCTGTTCAGTTTTGGTCGCCATGCTATCTAAAAGATGAAAATAAACTAGAGAGCGTGCAAAGACGAGCAACTAAACTAGTTCCAGGCTTTCGTGACTTGTCTTGTGAAGAGCGTCTGAAATTATTAGATATGTTTTCCTTAAAAGACCGTCGAATCAGAGGTGATCTGATTGAAACCTTCAAGATACTAAAGAATATAGATCACATAAACCTTGAACATTTCTTCGAGTTCTCATCACAACTGACAAATAATGGCATAAAGATTAAAGAACAACGTTTCAATACTGATTTGCGAGAAAAAAAAACTTTTTTAATAAACGGGTAATTGACTTTTGGAATAAACTACCAGCATCTATAGTTCAGGCTAACACGATTGTCACCTTTAAAAATCGATTAGACAAGTACTATAAGGAATTCGGCTTTTAAATTTTGTCCCGCGGTAGTGTTAGATTGATTTAGATTAGCCATTCTATTTTTCCATCTTTCCTATATAAAATTTCCTCGTTTGTCTCTTTCAACAAACGAGGTGTTTTTCTTCGTTCTTTTTCCTGCCGGGTAACGCCGGAGGGAGTGGTGGGTAGGGAGGATCCTTCATCTGTTCTATCCTTACCTCTTGCTCTATAGTATCTTAGTTTTGTAGCGTAGTTAAACAAGTGACCTCGCCATAGGTCGCAAGGCCTCTTGTCACTCGTCTCTCCTATGTACTCCTATGTACTCCCCGCCCTCCCTCGCTCCCTCCCTTCCTCCCTTGTCTTTCCCTTCCTTTATGTTTGTTCTGCGATTATAATTATTAGTCTCCCCTTATTTGGTCTCTCCTCTGTTTGCTTCTATATATTTTTAGCTGACTTCCTTCCTTCCCTTTCTCTTGTTTGCGTTCGTGTTTTTAGTGGATTTGCTATGTTTGCTTTTTTGTTTTATTCTTTTTTTGTTTTGTGTGTGTGTATTTGTGTTTTGTCTTTCTCATTTTCTGTTTTTGTCTGTTTCCTTTCCATGTATGTGTGTGTGTTTTTGGTTTTGGTGTGTGTTTGAAATGTGTGTGTGTGTGTGTGTGTGTGTGTGTGTGTGTGTGTGTGTGTGTGTGTGTGTGTGTGTGTGTGTGTGTGTGTGTGCGTGTGCGCGCGCGTGTGTGTGTGTGTGTGTGTGTGTGTGTGTGTGTGTGTGTGTGTGTGTGTGTGTCTATCTGTCTGACTATCTGTCTGTATTTCTGTCTGTCTATCTGTGTGTGTGTGTGTGTGTGTGTGTGTGTGTGTGTGTGTGTGTGTGTGTGTGTGTGTGTGTGTGTGTGTGTGTGACTCTTTCTTTGTACTCTCTCTCTCTCTCTCTCTCTCTCTCTCTCTCTCTCTCTCTCTCTCTCTCTCTCTCTCTCTCTCTCTCTCTCTCACATCTGGTCTCTTTAAACCTTTTTAACTTAATCGGGTTCTGCATTTTTCGCGTCAAGCTCGTGTTATATCGAGTCCAAGTCCATCTCATACTGTGGAGTCGTGTTTCGCCTGCCACAAGTACTGTCCCGAGCACAAATTTATTCATTACTAGTCCATCTCTCTCTCTCTCTCTCTCTCTCTCTCTCTCTCTCTCTCTCTCTCTCTCTCTCTCTCTCTCTCTCTCTCTCTCTCT
Source organism: Cancer borealis (assembly GCA_036785275.1). Classification (NCBI taxonomy): domain Eukaryota; kingdom Metazoa; phylum Arthropoda; class Malacostraca; order Decapoda; family Cancridae; genus Cancer; species Cancer borealis. Next base: position 3,579 of record JAXIVD010011394.1, read on the forward strand.
CTCTCTCTCATCTTTTCAGTAAGTAATTTTGTCTTTTTCGTCTTTCTTTTTGTGTGTGTATGTATTTTTGTATATGTCTTTATCTGTGTGTGTGTGTGTGTGTGTGTGTGTGTGTGTGTGTGTGTGTGTGTGTGTGTGTGTGTGTGTGTGTGTGTTTCTTTAATCTCTTCTGTTCTCTTGTCTTTTATTTTGTTCGCTTATCTTCTGTCCTTTCTCTTCTCTTTTCTTCTCTTTTTTTCTCTTCTTTTTCTCTCCCTCCTTATTTTTTCTTCTTCTCTTCTCTTCCTGCCTCTCCCTCCTTCTTTTCTCTTATATTCTATTATCTCCTCTTCTCTTCTCTTCTCTTCTTTTTTCTTCTCTTCTCTTCTCTTCTCTTCTCTTCTCTTCTCTTCTCCTCGTCTCTTCTCTTCTTATCTCGTCTCTTCTCTCTCTCTCTCTCTCTCTCTCTCTCTCTCTCTCTCTCTCTCTCTCTCTCTCTCTCTCTCTCTCTCTCTCTCTCTCTTCCTTCCACCAGCTTACTTGAGTATTAATTGAAAACGCATCCCGTAAGTCTTTTATTAATAAGCTTTGCCCTGATTCATTACTTCATTTTCATCCGGATTCTACATTTTTTCCTTCAATATTTGGTATTTGGGGTTCAATGTTGAGTTTTTCTATCATGCTTTTTTTTTTTTCAATTTCTTTTTCTTTTGGTTGATATTCAATTATTCGTGTGATGTTTTTTTTTTTTTCTTCCTTTAGGTATGTGAGGGATGATGGTAGTGATGCATGTTATTTTTTGTTTGCTTTGTTTTTTGGGGGGTTTATTTTCAGGTATAAGGTAAAGTTTTGGTCTATGTTTAGGTTAGGTTTTAAGTTAGGTTAGGTTTGGTTACGGTAGATTTGGTTTACTTAGGTTAGGTTAGGTTAGGTTAGATTAGGATTGGTTAGGTTTTGGTTTGGCTGGGCTAGGTTAGGTTAGGTTAGTTAAGATTAAGGTTGAGCTAGGTTAGGTTAGGTTTACTTAAGTTAGGTTAGGTCAGGTTAAGTAAGGTTTGAATAAGTTACGTTAGGTTAGGTTAGGTTAAATCGCCTTTCCTTAGTAAGTATTGTGCATTTCGTCAACATTCAGTCTGCTTACTTTTCCTTCGTAATTTTGCTCAAAGTTTTGTTTATTTCCTTCATTTCAGTGTTGTCAGATCCGTCAACAAAGAACTCGTGTGTAATTTCACGGAAAGATGTGTGTATTTCCATTATTTCACTCCCCTGAGAGACAAGAGGAGAGGAGAGGAGAGGAGAGGAGAGGAGAGGAGAGGAGAGGAGGAGAGGAGAGGAGGAAAGAAGAGGAGAGGAGAGGATAAGAGAGGAGAGAAGAGGAGAGGAGAGGAAAGGAGAGGAAAGGAGAGGAGAGGAGAGGAGAGGAGAGGAGAGGAGAGGAGAGGAGAGGAGAGAAGAGGAGAGGGCAGATAAGGGGAGGGGAGATAAGGGGAGGGGAGATAAGGGGAAGGGAGATAAGGGGAGGGGGGAGGAGAGGAGAAGTAGAAAAAGGAGAAGGAGAGAAAAGGAGGAGAGAAAAGAAGAAGGAGAGAAGAGGGAAGGAGATGAGAGGAGAGGAAATAAATGGAAAAATGGGGGAGGTAAGAGAAGAGAAACGAAGGAAAGAAAGGAAAGAAGAAGAATAGAGAGAGAGAGAGAGACTCCTCAAATTTGTGTCCCAGAGCAGACCCTTGATGGTGGAGGTCCCAAGGTAACGTTCGGAAAGGTGGTCTGATTGCAGGGAACGGTACCAGCTGTGACCGCCGCCCCGCCACGGCTGCAGGGACTGGCTGGAGGGCCTCTGCCTAGAATTGTAATGGAGGTTGATCGACGCGGTTAAGGAAAGGCCTGTAAACCAAGCCTCACTACATATCCTAACGAAGGCTTATAGACCTATTGCTTAAACCTTGTATCTGATGTTCTTCTACCTTGTTTTAGATTAAGTTCTTTTGTAGGGAGAAAAGATGAGGCAAAGGGCAAGGTAGGTATTCTTAAAGCGTCTTTCTGCCATCTCGTGTTATGTCAAGCAGGATATTCTATTATTTATGAGCTTCCCAGGCTAGTTGAAGCTAATGGATTGGCTTAATTGGGTAAAAAGACAAGCTGTTACTTATTGATGTTTTCCTGATGATGCAAACTGTTACGTGCACTTTCCCTTCCCTCAATACATCCCTTTAATGTTCCCTTTCCCTCTTCCACTTCCCTTTCTCCCTTTTTTCATTCTATCCCCTTTAAAGCTCCCTTACTCTCCTCTTCTTTCTTTTTTCCCATTTATCCCTACATCCCTTTGCCCTTACCTCTATTTCCCCTTTCATCTCCTTGCTTAGTATAGCAATTATTGCCCTTTTTGTGTAATTATGTCATCCATGCCCTTTGCTAACCCCATTTTCAGTCTATCCTTCTCCCTATGTTCCCTTTTATTCCCTTTATCCCCCTCCTACGTCAGGTTTTGGGTAGAGATGTTGAGAGAAAGTCATGTGTGCAGTACGTTAAGATAGATTGGATTTTTTTTTTTCTCTCTCTCTCTCTCTCTCTCTCTCTCTCTCTCTCTCTCTCTCTCTCTCTCTCTCTCTCTCTCTCTCTCTCTCTCTCTCTCTCACTCACTCTCTCTCCTTACATACCATTGTTTAGCTTAATAGACAGGCCACACCCATTCTTTTTCCTAGGATGCATAGGTGATTGGTGGCCATTTAGAGGAGAATGCATCTGATTGGTGGGTAGCGTGGATAGAGGGAGGAGCCTATGCGTCAAGTTAATAGGAACGGGGTAATTATAATAGTGGTGGTGGTGGTGGTGGTAGTGGTAGTGGTTCCATACAATTTCCACTAATAGTATATGAGAAAGGAGATAATTGAACGATAATTACGGTTTCTGTCCGGATGTAAATTGAGTGTCTTTGTTGCAGCCCGCCAATTGATCAGTGTTAATGGACGTAATTGAAAGCGACCCATGAACACAAAACACCACCAGTATTTACCTTGGCATTAGATTAAAACAAATACCCCATCAGTAGCATTCTATTCCACGTGTTGAGGCGAATGAACCAGCACGAAAAAAACAACGTAGATAAAGTTATAATGAAAGTTATTTTTAAAACGTTAACCCAGAGAGAGAGGAAGAGGAGGAGGAGGAGCAGGATTGGGGGGAAGAGTGTGGAGGGTGTCTGGAAATAGAAGTAATTACCTCTGATTTTGCTGTGAGCCTCGTCCAGCCAAATGAGACCTACAAAAGTTTATGTTTATGGAGCTAGGAACGTGATTATCAGACATGCCTTGCCCTGCCTTGCCCTGCCTTGCTCTTCCTTGCCCTGCCTTGTTGCCCTGCCTTGCCCTGCCTTGCTCTTCCTTGCCCTGCCTTGTTGTCCTGCCTTGTTGTCCTGCCTTGTTGTCCTGCCTTGATGCCCTGCCTTGTTACCCTGCCTTGTTACCCTGCCTTGTTGCCCTGTATTGTTGCCCTGCCTTGTTGCCCTGTATTGTTGCCTTGCTTGTCCTGCCTTGCCTTGCCCTGCCTTGCCTGGCGTTGTCACATGTTCCCTGTTCATCTTCCCTCATCAGGTGTTGAAACATCTCCATCGATTCTTAACTCCTGCACATCATCCATTTTGAGAACATAAACGCTGCTTCATAACATTCTTCGCCTCATACTTCCTCTTCGGTGCCAGAAACGCGCCTTGAGGAACTACTTCGCCTGATACCTCACACTCTAGAAACTTCCTGACCTTACACTTTGCCTCTCATGCGATACACAGCTGGTTAGAATACTTTCATGTCTTAGGTTAGTGTATTAAAGGGAAAAAGTATGCAGGTTCATCCCCCATGACCAGCGAGGAATGCACAAGGGGAGTTATTTTGTGTCCGTGGAGTCATTCTTTACATAAAAAAAAATAGTTTTGGGTGAATGAATTAAG